>DWNE01009042.1:0-11155 GCA_018249875.1 Cecropterus toxeus | reverse complement strand
ATGTCCATGGGCGGCAGTAACCACTTACCATCAGGTGGGCTGCTTGCCCGTTTGCTACTTCATATTTATAAAAAAAACTTAATAATTTTCGACCCCCCAGGTCCAAAATTTTTTAGGTACCCCCATTTTTCTCGTCAACTTGAATATTTGAAGCTCCATCTTAAAAGTCGCCTGGAGCCAAAAAAATATAAGAGAGAAACTTTTAATTAAATTTGAAACTTTAATTGCCAAAAAAAGATATCAAGCCTATCTGTGCGCGCATCTATTAAAAAAACAATATATATAACTGCAAAAAATAAATAATTTGCATAACAGGTATCTAATACATTATAAATTTTATATCAAGTATAATCCAACATGCGAATAACCTACAGTGTTAAATTAGGTCTAATTGATTACCGTGAACGTCAATTAGCCATTTGGGATTAACTACACGTTTGTGTTAGCAGAGAGCAATGAATTGATAAATAAGTATTGAAACGCTTTTCATTTGGGATTGTATATTGGTGCAAATATATTATGTACATGATATGCTTGGGAACACCGAATCTCTTTTTTTATTTTGTAGTTTTTTATTGTTGAAGTAAATGTAGTAAATTGAGGAATAACGAACAATAAAACGACAATTCTACGAGTCACGATAGTTCTGTTTCAAAAAAAACATTTTAAAATTGGTATAAAGTCAATCCTGAATTAAAAATTAGTGTGCTGAATATTATAAAAAAGCAATGATGAGCCCACATAGCTACTTTGACTAACTTACAGTTGACGACCCGCGTGGCAGGGCCGTCACCATACCGGTCTGACACGCAGTGGGTCCCGGGTTCGATCTCCGGCCAGACATAAATGTGAGTTCGGAGAGAATGAGTTTAGGTTTCTGTTCTGGGTCTGGGTGTTTGTGTATTCGACTTTGCGTCCTTGGCACGCAGCAAACAGGAGAAAATCATACTGTGGGGCATATGTGAGTGTGAAAGTGTTTATGTTATGTTTATGTTTAAGTTGTCGTTCTAGCCTCTATTCTGAACTTCCGCCATGGATGCAGTAGCTGCGCTGCAGCGGGTCATCCGCGTGCAGCGCGTCTTCGAACTGCTTGCCGCCCTCGCACTCACAGCCTACCTGTTTCCCAAGCAGACCCATATCGAAGGTATTTTTCTGTGTTTTTCATTGCATATAGCTATTGTAAACTTTTTGTACTACTGGATCAATTCATTTAATTTCACCACGTGTTTTATATTCACTACATGTTACTTCCGTAAATTTTCCTTATCTTATGATAAAAAATAAGCCGAATTCATTATTATTTTATTGGCCTTAACATTATAGCCAAAACTACAGATAGACCTTCACGGAATACACATGCGGAATATGTAATTTGCAATTAGGACATATACAGAAAAATGCATTTAAAGATTTGCAGGAGTATGACATAATAGTGGTGGGCGCGGGGTCAGCTGGCGTCGTGGTGGCGTACAGGCTTGCGGAGTGCAACTTCAAGGTGCTGCTGGTAGACGATGGAGGAGATCCACCAGTACCATCATTGGTTTGTCATATTAACGTTTTTTATAACATGGATGTAGTTATCGAACATGCAATCCACCGGATGGTGAGTGGCCACTGCTACCCACCGACATCTGTAATCGAACCCAGATAAGATCAGTCTTAAATAAGGTTTGCCACAGATGAGTTGCTACCCTTCAGGACTAAGTTGGAATACCTCGGATTAGTATGTTTCCTTCCAGACGAGAAAACAGCAACGCATAACTGCGCTTATAGGCAGAAACTGGTGTGCAGTTGTTCTTCCGGTTTCGAACTGAAAGATTTCTACCATCTTAACATTTTTTATTGGTGTTAGGTGATATAAATTATATCTATTTGATTTAAACAACTAAATAATCTGATTTCAGATTCCATCGTTATTTCCCTATTTGTCACACACTGAAGCCGATTGGAATTACACAAACGTTCGTGTTAAAGACATGTTTCAATGCCACCGAGACCAAACATTGAACCTGACAAGCGGGCGTGTCCTCGGAGGCGGCAGCAGCATCAACTACATGTTATACGTACGGGGATGTCCAGACGACTTCTGCTCCTGGGCCAGTGCAGCCAACGATAGTTCCTGGGGTTACGAAGGCCTATTACCATACTTCATTAAAAGCGAAAGACTAGAAGACAAGGAAGTGCTAAATTCACGTTATCGTAGATACCACGGTACAAAGGGATTCTTAGGAGTAACAAAAGAAACCGATCCTAAAATATTCAAGTATTTTGAAGCATTTAAAGAACTCGGTCATCCTATACTATTAGACATTAACGGAGACCGCAGTTTGGGTTATGTTCCGCAAATGTTTACGATTGCTGGCGGTGTTCGACAGTCTACTGCATATTCAATTCTAGCTCAACACAAAACTAATCCAAATTTGAAAGTACTGAAACACACGTTAGTAACCAAAATATTATTTGATAAAAATCATAATGCAATAGGAGTGAGAGCAAGGACACGAGACAATAGAGAAATAACGCTGAGAGCACGAAAGGAAGTTATAGTGTCCGCTGGAGCAATCAATACTCCTAAACTACTGATGTTGTCGGGAATTGGACCCAAAAAACATTTAGAATCTCTCAATATACCCGTTAGAAAAGATTTGCCTGTCGGGACGAACTTACAAGATCACGTCCCGATTATTATGGTTTTCACAATGGGCGAATCCAGTGAGTCAACCTCTTGGGTGAATCCTCATAAATTTCCATTTCCTGTATTCACTGGTTACGTTGCACTGAACAAAACCCAGAAATGTCCTACTTATCAGGCAATAAATTTTATAGTTTCTACAGGTTCCAATTACCCTATAGAATTGTGTGCTTTTAATTACCAGTTTAAATATAATATTTGTCAGGAAATATACAAGGGCAGTATAAAAAAGAATACCATGTTTACGACGTTGAGCCTGTTACGTCCCGAATCCAGAGGTCAAGTACTGCTACGCAGCGCGGACCCACACGCGCCGCCGATCATAGATGTTGGATATTTCCGCGAAAAACGCGATTTGGAAATACTCGTGGATTCAGTGATAGATTTCATACGTATCTTGAATTCTACTTACTTTAGAAGCGTAAACTCAAAAATGGTGGATTTGAAAGTAAAAACGTGCGAGGGTTTACAAAACATGAGCAGGGCGTGGTGGCGATGTTACGTACGGTGTATGATGATTACTCTATACCACTACAGCGGGACGGCCGCACTGGGCTCGGTGGTGGACAGCAAGCTGCGCGTTTTGGGCGTCCGGCGCCTGCGCGTGGTGGACGCCAGCGTCATGCCGCGGCTCGTGGGCGCCAACATCAACCCCGCGGTGATCGCCATCGCCGAGAAAGCCGCCGACATTATCAAGCAAGACTATTATTGTTCTATTAACACCCTGAACGGTGAAGTGAAAAATAAATGCAATTAACTATATATCGCCTAGAAAATTAGGTCGTTTTACAGCAAGAATGTCTGCCTAAATGGGTCATAATCTAGTCAAATGAGTTAGGGATGATATATCACATTTGTAAGTAGGTATATTATTTTTGTTAGTTCCCTAAGATTTATAAGATGTTTCTTTTTTTGATTTGAGTATAATCAATAGTGTAATATAATTATTTGTTGGGTATATGTAAAAAGTACGCATTTGTATTTTCTTGCATTATATTTGTAAAACTATGACTCTAATAGTAATTAAATGAAAATTAAGTAGTCGGTGAATCTCAATAATTTAAATTCGCAATTGATGTGGTAGAGGCATATCGATTGCGAAAAAATATTTTTAATTTCTTGATAAATAATTACTCCTTATTCACTGTATGTTTACCGTGAATTGATTATTTGTTACACAATTCCTGCATTCGCTTATAAAAAGACATAAAAGTAAAATACACAATTTCAGTACTTATTTATAAAATCGAAAAACTAAAATAAATCCGTGCCGTTTTCTTTAACACTGACGTTTATTTTTCTACAATTTAAGGATCAAAATATATCGGCAGGCGTATAAATAATATGTGATGCCTAATAAATTGTGTCTTCGATAAATACGCTTTTCCTGAAGCGCAAATTACTGTTGTACCTACTCAATTTAGAGGCCGCGCCATCCATAAGGTTTCCAACAGTTTATTTAACATATTTTGTAGCCGTTTGTAAAGACGTGAAGAAATTGCTGGTCACACGAATACCAGTCACTAAATACACGCAAGCTCCAACGGAACCTTACATAAATTTATTGTTATTGACCAATACCTTGACAGTAAGTGAAACGCTGCCAAACAAACGTTGCAGTTCCGAACCAGACCGCTGTTTCATATTTATTTTATAATATTAATATAAAACAACGCCAAAGTTATGTTTAGTTATGGTTAAGTTATAATTTACATAAAATATATTCTTGTTGGTATTCAAGGTGGTGTGTTTACGAGTGTAATTTCGTTGTAAAAATTATTTTAAGGTAAGTTAATGTTACTATAACATTTGATTTCCTCGAATATGTAAAATAATACTTTATATAATTAATTTAACAGCTGATTAAAATAAATAAATACTAAAAATAATAATAATAACATCTATTTTTAATTGATTAAAGCGAATAAGTTTTATATGACTAGTCGGAGATAATATACTGTCATTTCATCTTCATTGCAAACAGTGTTGTTTCTTTAAACAATATTCAAACATTTTTATATATTCGTTTACAAGTGTCGTCTTTTATATCAATTGCTGAAAGTTAGTGTTTTATATAACTGATTTCTAAATTTAATGAGTAGCATTTAAGTTTCAAGTTTTTTTAATTTTATCGACTATAAGACAACGTTATCTTATGTAAGAGATCGAATGCCTATATAAATTTAGATATTTTTGTGTTAATTATTACAATTTGAAAATTGTAATAATCACGTCTATAATATATATTCACGTCTAACATATTGATCTACAAACTCTTCAATAGATATAAAACATTCATAATAATATCATACATTAGACAAATCATTATATCCATTTTAATTTAATATACCTTTTGATATCTGTAGTAGTTACGGAATAATCGCCTGTGCACACTTAACGATTACACCCGGTATAGTCTTTTAACCGCACTGACTCGGCGGCGGGCTGTTTGTAGCTAAGCACTTCTCAAGTGATACTCTAAGTGCATAATAGTGTATATGTAACTGAATTTATCACTAAGTATTTATGCGTTGAACGCGGTAGAACTTTGTAGTTCGACTCATAAAGCATCACCGGCACGTTAACTTTTTCTTTATAATAGCGAAATTGAAGCGAAGTATTACTGGAATTCGCTCAACGTTGGCGTTTGCAACAACAATCGAAAGTGCGATAGCCCTCAGGTTTGGATAAGGTGACGTACCACGACCAAATAAAAGTGGTTTGACCATATATAATTTTAAATAAAAATGCCAAATATGAATGTTTTCTTGTGTTTCTTGTTTCACTACTCAGAAGGCGATTTTTAAGTAAGCGTTCTCTTGTTTTAAAGTTTTTTATTATTAAATAAGTTTTTTTAAGTAAATAGTGTTTTAACTCACACCTTGCGTGTGTTATGTACCCTTCTGTAAATAGGCAATAATTATTACTCCCACAATTACTCTCCTACTTATATATTACCTACCTAACGTTCAAAAATCACTACTAGAGTTAAGATTAACTTGATATCTGATATTAACCGGCTCGATGAATATTTAAATTAATAAAATTATGCACTAAATATTCCTGTATTATGTAGTCGTAAATGTTCTATGCCACTTAGGTGGGGAAATACTAAATCACACAGTATAGAAATACTTCTGTTCGATAGCACTTAAGTATTGAAATTTCCGGTAATTATTTTGGATTTCTTCCAAGCTAGTTGAGGCAATAATTAAGCTATTTAATTAACAATCAATGTTGTGATGAATCGGTATTCTAAAATTCTATTGCAGAATAAATTTTAACCTTAACCCACTTTGTACATGATATTTGACGTAATAAATAAGCGATCAATTGTCATGATTTATGTTCAATTCATTAATATTTGTATCGAGTATATGATGATAATGTATGTTTGCCTTACAGATACATATTCAATGTTTTAGCCAGCCATGGAAGCGATAGCGACCTTAGCGGGTGTAACTCGTATGCAGCGCTGTTTCGAAATACTCGGAGCCCTCATGCTCACTGCCTACCTCTTCCCTCGGCAGGCCGTCGTCACTGGTAAGCTTTGTTTATCGAATAGGAATAGAAAAACGAGCATTTGGTTCACCTGATGGTACCTGTTAATCTTCTCTACGCCCTGAATCATAAACAAAAAACCGGCGAAGTTCGAATCGAACTGGCGCATGAAGGATTCAATCCACTAATTAATATAATTGATTTTTATTGATCCATTTCCAAAAGCAAAAACTTGGTGCAAAAATTTTACGTTGGTTCTAGATCAGGAGCAGTTCGACTTTATCGTGGTGGGAGCGGGGTCGGCGGGCGCGGTGGTGGCGGCGCGGCTGGCCGAGAGCGACTTCAAGGTGCTGCTCGTGGATGCAGGAGGTGATCCACCCCAGCAATCGCTTGTGAGTAAAATTTTATTATATTGGAATGATATAAATTACATATATTAAATACGTCGAGAACTAGCAATTAAATAATAATCTCTCTTCAAAATGCAAACAATTGTCGCATTGTTTTGTAATAGCTTTGACATTATAGTTATGACGTGATAACCTTCCTTACAATCATTCTAAATCTCATAATTTGGAGACTTTTATAACTTCATTTTTCTGCTTTCAGTTGCCAGGTTTACTGGGATTTTTGCCCCGTAGTCGCTATGACTGGAACTATACAACGGAATACGACGAGAACACTTTCCAATGTCATCGCACTAAGACCGGCGAGTTGACCAGCGGCCGCGTGCTCGGCGGTGGCAGCAGCATGAACTTCATGTTCTACGTGCGAGGCTGCCCCGGCGACTTTGCGTCCTGGGCTGCTGCAGCCAACGACGAAACATGGGATTGGCATGGCGTCTTACCATACTTCATTAAAAGTGAAAGGTTACAAGACGCAGAGATATTGAAATCACCTCAAAGCAATTATCATGGAACTGAAGGATTTTTAGGAGTCGCCCGACAACCTTTTATAGACGCGGGAAAGTATTTGGAATCCTTCAGAGAGCTCGGCCACGATATTATTTTAGATATAAACGCAGATTCTAATTTAGGTTACAATCAGCCAATGTATACGATTGCCGAAGGTGTCCGCCAGTCAACAGCGTATTCAGTCCTCGCTGCTCTGAAGTACAGACCTAATTTACATGTGTTAAAGGAAACATTTGTCACTAAAATCAAATTTGATGACAATAATAATGCTATTGGTATAGAAGCAATAACGAATGACAATAAAGAAATCACGCTACTGGCAAGAAAAGAGGTAATCGTTTCGGCTGGAGCATTAAGCACGCCTCGCTTACTGATGCTATCAGGCATAGGACCTAAACAACATTTAGAATCTCTGAATATTACAGTACGAAGCGAATTACCTGTAGGGATGAATTTACAAGATCACTTACCAATTATGATGTCCATAAATCTAGAAGAATCTGCTGAGCCACCTGCCGCGCCACAATATCATGGGTTTCCCTTCGATACGCTCGCTGGTTACGTAGCACTGAATAAATCACATAAATGTCCTGATTACCAAACTTTGCATTTAGTGGTGCCTAACGATTCTTTATCTCTTCTAAGCATGTGCCTTGTTAGTTTTGGATACGATTACGATGTTTGCCAAAAGTTTTACGAGGCCGGTATCGGCAGAAAAACGTTGTTTTCTTCGATAAATCTTTTACATCCCAAGTCACGTGGGCGAGTACTTCTCCGCAGCACTGATCCCAAAGATCCACCCTTAATTTATGGTGGATATTTGACGGATGATCGTGATTTAGAAACAATTGTAGACTCCATGATGGATTACGTTAAAGTCCTTAATTCAACCTATTTTAAGAGCATAAACGCGGAGATGGTTGATTTGAAAATAGAAAGTTGTACGGGTCTACAAAAATGGAGTAGGGAATGGTGGCGATGTTACGTGAAGTGTATGATGACCACCATATTCCACTACAGCGGGACTTGTACGCTGGGCACGGTGGTGGACAATGGGCTGCGGGTGCGGGGGGCGGGGCGGCTGCGCGTGGCCGATGCCAGCGTCATGCCGGAGCTGGTGGGCGCCAACACCAACGCCGCCACCATCATGATCGGCGAGAAAGCCGCCGATATCATCAAACAAGACCATGAAGTTCAATTTCCTCACAGTTTGCATTATTCGTACAACACTCCCTTTTGGACAGACCTAATTTGGCTTAAGAAATGATACCAGTAATATTCTTCATAAAATATAAGAAGAAATGGGACATATTTTTCAAATAAATAAAATAAATATAAATGCAAAAGTTTGCGAGAATGTACGAGTTTATACTCGGTTGTATACTCTTTACGTAAAACCTACTGCTCAGATTTTGCGTACAGATATTTATAACATACCTTGGAATATTCAACCATTGTTTAAATGGTTAAAACTGTGATAATTGCGTTTTGGAAGGTTAGTTACCGTTTAAAATTACTGGTAGACTGACTTAATATTTTGATAGAAAATAATAGTACTTAATCGTTTTTACATTTACCTTCAACATTATCCATAAAGACATAATAAAACATATTTACAACGGATAGGTATAATAATTACGCTATGAATGTTTTTGTTACCTTTAAATCAATTATATATTTTATTTCTACTTTCAGCTATATGTGTGTTTTTGTCAAATGTAAGTCAAACTCCAGCTGGGAGGGTACCACCATTTGTTCTGCTTTAATTATTTGTTATTATAGCTGATGTAAAACTTCATGCGTTGTAAAAATTAAGTTGTCTACATACCAAAAACTAATCGACATACCGCGGAAAATTATTGGTTGCTTGATTTGCTTCATTTTCTTTATTTTAGTACTTTATATCGGCCATTGTTATTAACACAAACTCTATACAGCCCTGTAACAGCGAACAAGCAGAGAATCTTGAGTAACACAATCAATTTTTACCCTCGGAAAGAGAACCTTAAAAATAGACATTGAAATGACCTAATAATTTCTTACAACCGACGTCGTTATCGACGCTACAACTAGATGGCGCTGTACCCCTTTCTAAATCACGCTAATGATTTTAGTTCGTAGCTTATAAAATACGTATAAGGACAGCAGTGATCAGTTAATCAGTTTTTTAAAAAGCATACGATTTAATACCTTTATGCTCAGATATATTTTGTTATTTTTAATTTGCACTTCTGCCCTGTGTCAATTGCACACACAGGCACACATACACTTTTTTTTTATCAAGCCGGTAACTTGTTTCTGTAAAATACTACGAGAAGTAAGAGAGGGTGTCCGACCACCACCGCTTCACTTTCCAGGATAAATCACAGCGTTTATAGCATGTTTCAATTTCCCAAAGAGGTTCCCCAACTTCACGGGCGGCGGCTCTACCACAATGAAACTGAGCCTTCCACATTACGATTTGAAGATATAGGTTACAAAGGCTTAATAAAATTTCAAAAGGTTAATAAGGACAAACTAAATATAAAAAAGGAATACAAAAAAACTATTGCATTATTTCGATTATCGATAACCCGCCACTCATGAATCGATTTACATGTAAATTAGGTAAAAATAACCCCCCTGTTAAGGTGATTTTCTGATTTCTTTTTTTATTTAATGAATTATATCTGGCTTTGTTTAAAGAGTTAGGTATTGGATTACGTTTCAGAGAAAATTACTAGCAAAACGAGACAACAAAGAAAACTAGAAAGAAACAAATATGGTGACAAGAGGCGTAGATAGAAAAACCGGTTATACCTAACAGCTCTCACCCTTGACGTCGTTCGTATATTAATATTTCTCAGGCGCTCGGGATCAGTGGGATTATTCAAATTGATGGCTCCATAAACCGGCACGTACGTGTGAAACGCCACAATTCAGGGCTCCGCTGCCAAGCTAACGCCTCCACACTGCCAGTTAAACTAACTAAAAACCAAGTTGCTAATATTCTGTGGAACTTTAGTTCTTAGCCTAAATTACGCGTACACGGGGTGATGTCCTAAAATCGAGAATTAGGCTGCGACCTGCGACGACTTTTTTGTGCCAAAACTGTGCACGAATCTTCCTAAAACCGTATGCAGCACTTAATATATGAAAGTAAGTAATATACTTAGATTACTCTTTCACACAACAGCTACTGATAGGATTTAGATCTTTGGCACAAATATAGCTTATCTGGATCACGGCATAGGATACTCTTTGCCGTAGTAAACAACACTCAGGCGTCGAAGCCGAGGGAAAATGCTTCTAATTACTTTAAAGTTAATATTCTTTAAGCGGAAGGGTTTTAAAATGTTTATTATAATTTAATTTATTTATTTAATTACAGGAAGTAATATTTTTAAGTAGGCATGTTTGTCATTATTTTAAACGCATAACACATTACATTTTCCGTGAACGCTAAAAACTTAACCGTATTATATTCTAACCCTCCTTATCCAGCACGTGAAAGCCAGTTTATGTACAGTTAATTCCCTTTGTTACGTATAATATAGTAAAATAGTCGAAGAGCCGTACGTCCTGTTATAAACAACACTGCTGTATCTTGTTTCATACGTCAAACCTCAAAAGTACGAATAGTGCGTTATGTACTGGAAGGAAATTATACGAAGATGTATGATGTCCACTTTGTATGCACGTGTGCTGCTCTGAAGCGTGTGATGGTTTATGACCGCTTTGTTATGGAATAATTATTTCGTTGATATACCTACACCGAAAACTAAGTTCCAATAACAATGATCACTAATTTTACCAAGTTCTTTTCTTTTACCCGACTGGTTTTTTTGTTTGTTTTGTTTTACCCGTCAGATTATTTTGTTTTAATCGTATGATTTTTTTTTAAATTGTCTAACTTGCAGTTTCAAATCCAACTCAATCCATGTTATATACACTATACTACTGTATATTATTAATATAATAAAGCTGAATATATAACATCATGTATGTTTTTTTTTCTTACTTGGTAGCCAGATCGTGTGGCGCAGCTAGTTTTAAATAATATCGTAAT
>DWNE01009041.1:0-11155 GCA_018249875.1 Cecropterus toxeus | reverse complement strand
AACTTCATAAAAAACGTAAAAACAAAAAACCCGTCTGCTTAAAACGATTTTTTTGCTTACAATGATACATATTTAATTTAACGCTTATATGAGTTTTTTTTTGTCAAAATAGTCAAATAAAAGTATAACAACATATTTTTTTTATATAGGTCTATTTACTAGCTTTCATTTGATACCCCTAATGTCGTAATAGTAAAAAATCGTCCCTCCCTCTCCCCTTTATCCTCTATTTCCAGGTGCCATTTTTTTTTAAATATATAGCCTATGTCACTATGCAAACAGAGACGATTCTAATAATATGTCATACGACACAATCCTTCAAGCCGTTTGGGTTGTAGCGCCTGCCAAAAAATGAACATACATACATACAAACAAACATACATATATACAAACGCGCGAAAAACATTACCCTTCTTCTGACGCAGTCGGGTAAAACTAGATGACTTTTACTACTCTTCAAGAACAATAGACTTATTATTCTTCAAGGACAATAAAAGTCCATCTCCATATAAAGTAACATCAAGGCACCTACTACCAAATCGCTCGTTATCGCAATACGATATTACGGCCCGATAGCTTAATTACACCTTTCAATGCCTTTTCAGAAAACTCCATCGATATTCTAAGAAAATTCGACTTCGATACGTAAATTAGTTTATAACAATGATGTCTATTGTATCTAAAGTCTAGTGTTAATTTAAAAAGCTTTGTCTTTATTTAGAACGCTCTATTGGATCTACACAAGATGATAGTATGAGTATGGTTAGACTAGGTAGTACCGCCACTTTAGTAGGTAGTACTTTCTGGCGCGCCTTGCTTTTGGAGGGGAGCTCCATGCCCACACGCGGAGGGGCTGCGGGAGCGGCGAGGCACCGGCGAGTTCGCGGATGATTGCGAAAGCGTTCCCGTGTTCCCGCCGTACGGTGTAAGGAGAAAACACAGGGGGGATTTAGCCGGTGAGAGTCAGGCATATCCCAGTTGCTCCTTCGAACGGCTGGGTATCCATGAGGATTACCCACTTAAAAAGAAGAAAAGAAAGAAAAAATAATAATAATAGAAAAAACGTAGTACCGCCGCACCTATATCTACCACGAAGAATGTCTTGGGTTTCGACGAACTTGGGTTGCCGGCTCAATATCAAATGAGTCGATCACCTTAGTCCATGGGAGTACCAACGTATCTAAGATCGACTTCAGAACTTCTGTTGCTCAGTTGCTTACAGATGTCAATTGGTGACAGACACCAATTACCATCAGGTAGACTGCATGCTTGTTTGCTGCTTCAATCTGATAAAAGAAGAACATCAAAAAGACATGTAAATAACTTCAGATAGAACAGGGGTCTATTTGTCACAAATCACACATGAGTTGCTATTTCCGAGGGCCAAGATGTTCGTCTCATACATAAGTGAGCCGGCAAGCACACTCTTCCACTTCACGCAAAAACTGCTTCACGCTAGATATAGATGTGGCTGTGGTACCTCCTCGATCGGATTACACTGGTTCTAACTCCTGGTAAAAAGGATTAAGATACTCGATCCACATAGCTAACATTCACATCCTTCCACCTACGAGCAAAATGTTGCACACTAGAAATAAGGGTGCATTTAACTTTGATCACCCAGGTGATATCCCTCAGCGAGGACTCGTAGTTAAATAAATAGATCACAAAAAAGGTGAGCGGCTTGGCCCACCGCATCATCTGGTCTTTACGATCCCGATTCCCGGAGTCGCTTGGCTGGACGGTTCGAGCTCCCTTGCCGCCCGTAGTCCAGAAGCCCCTTTTAGTCGCCTCTTACGACAGGCAGGAGATACCATAGTTCTATTCTGGTCCCGGAATTACAAGGCCATCCATTACATCCCTACTTCACAGATGGCGCTCGCGTCGCCTTACGACAAGTTGGGGATACAGTAACCCTATTCCAATCCCGGAAAGACATGGACGGTAGTAATTCTACCTTTCAAATCATTTCAATTTTCTTTACCAGAAGACAGACATTTTATAGATACTTTACCATACAGTAAAAGATACACTACATATACAGTCTTCAATTTCCTTCACCGTAAAAGCTAGTTCAGTTTATACTGCTTTAGCTCATGTACACAAAGTTGATCTAAGACGTCGAGACTTAAGGCGAGTACACAAGAGTTAGTGGCAATTTAGACGAGGCAATAAAAAGGCATTTCCTGCAATGTTGCGTAACTGTAAGGGAGAGTGTACACTTGACACAGTTTCATTTTCAATTTAAACATTATAAGTGACCCTGCGTTCATGTAGAAATACATTTTTTTTATGTGAGCTGCGATTTTTTTTATATAGCTGCATTTTTTTTATACGAGGCGACTGTTTTAGCCCTAGTGGTAACATGTCTGTAATTGACTTCATGAAGAATATCTGTTCTACGTAGAATTTCATGGTAGTACAAGCCTTTGTGCTTCGACTCCGAAGACACCATCGTCACACCTATTTTTGCCTAATAACAGCGCTGCTGTGTTCTTTTTTTTATAAATATGTAATAGCAAACGAGCAAGCAGCCCACCTGATGGTAAGTAGTTACTGTCGCCCATGGTCATTTGTAAGCAACTTCATATAGAACAGGGGTTCTATATGAAGTCAACCATAGATGCGTTGCTATTCCCGAGGACTGAGATGGTCGCCTCATATGAAAGTGAGCCGGCAACCACACCCTTCTAACAAAACGCAAGAACTGCTTCACGCTAGAAATAGGTGTGGCAGTGGTACTTCCTCGGTCGAACTAAGTTGGTTTTACCACCTGGCAAAACCTGTTCTACTTTGAAGGAAGTGGTAAGACTATCATACATATCTGATGTGTTCAAATTTAGGTGTAGCAACTTATCTGTGGCAACTCTGAGGAAAGACTCTAACACATATACATGATAATAAAAAAGCCGCCCCTCCCCCCTTTATTCCATATTCACCGGCCCCATTTTTATATTATAGCCTATATCACAAATTGAAACAATTGTAATGATATGGCATATACCACGATCCGTCTCGCCGTTTGGGCTGCAGCGCGTGTCAAAGAAATGCCATACATACATACATAAATGCATACATGTTCTCGATAAATACGAGTATTACCCTCCTTCCAACGCACTCAGGTAAAATGTGAAGAATTACCTGAAATTAAATAATTTCGTAAATCTGTATTACCTAATATTTGAAAGTCCTAAATTCATTTTCGTCTGAAAATTTTCCTGTGAAACAAACTTTTTTATACCTTAATACGGGGCCTCGTGTAAACATTTAGGGGTGTGAAACCCTTAAAAATATTTTTACATCCTAATTTTATGGCAGGCGGGTTCTCTGTTGTCTAATTTTCGTGAATCGTAAACGTTACGACCCAAGTTAGGCATTCATGAAATACCTTGATATTTTCCGCGGTAAAATATGCCGTCTCTGAGTTGTCGAATACAATTGAAAAGACGCGGTAAAGAGGAGCTTAATTATATAACAGTTTCTCCGCAGTTTCACCCGCGCTTAAAAGATCTATAACAATAAGTAAAATTGAAGTGTCTGTTTCTAATATTAAAATAATAGACTTTCACAAAATGTGTATGAATTATATCATCATCAACCCATTATTGTCCCACTGCTGGGCACGGGTCTTCTCTCATGATGAGAGAGTATTAGGTCATGGGCAACCGCGCTGGCCAAGTGCGAATTGGTAGACTTCACACACTTTTGATAACACATTTTTTTTGAGAATTCTCAAGTGAATAGGTTTCCCTTCATCGTAAAGTGGTGATAATTAATTTCTAATACGCTCATCATTTAAGAAAAATCAATAGTGCGTGCTTGGCTTTTCAAACCTCGGACCCTCCAGGTAGAGAGTCAACCATTAGGCTATTACTGTGAATTATATACGGTACATATAAGAAGAAGACAATATTATTTTCTGTGACGGTACCTCCACGATCGAACTACACTTGTTTTACCACCTGTCTAAATTTACCAGTGATTGAGTGCGTGCGTTAATTACTTTTAAATTTTGAAATAAAAAATCAAAGGCAGACATGAGGAGTGTTAACAGAAGTGAACATTTTATGATATTGAATTTCCTAATTATAATATTAAAATTTGCATGTTACTTACGCGAACATATAGGTTTTTCTCTACAAAGAATCGTCTAACATACCTATAGAAGTTTTTACTTCAAAAAATTAATCAAACCTATAGTAAGAACATGCAAATTTGGAACATATTCATGACACTATATATTTGAACACTTTCTCACATCACGTCTATTTAACCCAATTCAATGTCTTCAACGTGTTGGCACAAATTTGATACAATTTTGCCAAAATCCAATTTGAGAGGGTTGAAATTTATTAGTGAATCGACTAGCACCCTAGTGGCTTGACCGTCTTTACTTTGCATAATTTCTGTTTTCAGCCGTTGATTAAAATCCGTTGTAAATTAAACAAGCATAAGTGTTAATTCTTCTTGATTTATAAAAGCATTATTTTTCTCTTTCTATCCTTCGCGTGTATGAGGATCTTTTACGGATGAAACGCAATAATAATAATATTAGTTATACGAAAATGTGGGACATTTTTGTCTAAGAGAGAGACAGAGTTATCGAGACCGATTAAGAGAGAATGAGAAAGACCGTACATTGCATAACGTACATAGCCATGGAGCAAGAATAATGAGAGAGCGAGTGAGAAAGATCTAGAGAGAGATAGAGCGAACATCGCATAATGCACATAGCCATGGAGCGAGGGTAGTGAGAGAGTGAGTGAGAAAGATCTAGAGAGAGATAGAGCGAACATCGCATAACGCACATAGCCATGGAGCGTGAGTAGTGAGAGAGCGAGAGAGAGCTAGAGCGAACATCGCATAACGCACATTGCCATGGAGCGTGAGTAGTGAGAGAGCGAGAGAGAGCTAGAGAGGAAGGGAGATCGAGAAATCTATACGGAAATCTGAAATCTAAGGCTTTAGATTACGGTAATTTTAAAGTCAATTTATTGGTAACTTTAATAAAACAATATTTCACATGTTACAACATAGAAACAGGTGAAAAACTAATATTGTCAATGACTAATGCGAACGTACGGCAAGTGTACAAGATCCTTAACCGAGTGTAGGAAGTAAAGAATAGAGTCTATTTAGCGCTCAGTAAAATTTATAGTTTCAATGAAAGAGCATCTTCTGCCTTCTTCGCGCGACTAGACATGAACGAAAGCTACGTTTCAGGTTGTTCTGATTTAGTAACACTTTTTATTACCCGACTGCGGCAGAAAAATGGCGCCTGAAAATAGGGGAAGGGGGGGTTATATTTTCATGACAATATGGGTATCAAATGAAAGCTAATTAATAGACCATTTTAAAAATATATGTATTATATTAATTCCACTTGACTGTAAAGCGTTAAATTAAATATATTTCATTAAAATATTGGAATTTAGTATTTATAATTTAATTATAAATTGCGACTTAAATATTAAAAATAATATTTGTACGCCATTTATGGCAGAATAAGCGAAAATTCTTGACTATAACTCCAACGTATAAACCTTATTCTACAAATAAAGATTTTTTGTATTATATAAACAAAAAAATCTTTTTAACAATATTACTAGTTTGCTTACTAGCTGTTCCCTGGTTTAACCCTTTAATGAACATTACATCATCCATTTCTAGCTAAAAGCAGTGATTGCGTTTCGGTGGAAGAGTGTAAGCACGGCTCATCTTAATCCTCGAGAGTAGCAACGCATTGTGGTTGACTTCAGATAGAACACCTGTTCTGTATGATTCGGGGATTACTCAGAACATATAGACAGGTAGACATAACTTTAGTTTTTTTGTATGTACCATATGTTTTTTAATATCAATTTTCTAATTGTCTGTTATTTTAATATTACAAACAGACGCCTTAATTTTTTCTTTTATTTGTATATAGGATATTGAACAGAAATTCATTGCATATGTGGTTTTATTTCTTTACTGTAGATATTCTAATATATCTAATTCATTTTTTAGATTCTAATCAATTTAAGTTCTATAATTTTAAAAACTTAGGCAGACAAATTCGCGGTTAAAGCTAGTAAACCCTTAAGAGATAAAATTTAGAATATTCACGTACCTAATTCAAAACAGATGTCAATGAAAATAATTATAAATTCATGGTATTACAAATATCAATAGAAATGTGAAACGTCTGTCAGTGTTTGTGTAATAACTAGCACGTGTCTATATATGTTTATGTTTAGACGACCCGCGTGGCCGAGCGGACACCATACCGGTCTGACGCGCAGTGGGTTCCGGGTTCGATTCCCGGCTAGACAGAAATATGAATGATGAGTTTAAATTTCTGTTCTGGGTCTGGGTGTTTGTGTGTCCAAGGCACACACGACACAGGAGAAAATCCTAATGGGGGGCTATGAGTGTAGAAAGCGTGTTTTTTTTGTCCGAAATAGAAAAACCCGGCAAAGTGCGTGTCAGACTCGCACACAAAGGGGTCCGTACCATTCTATCATATGTCTAAAAAGCGCCAAAAAATCCCGTTTCTTGTATGGAAGCCACCCTTATATATTAGTTTTAATTTGGTTTAATATTTGTATAACTGAATATATATATATCGTCAACCCATTATTGTCCCACTGCTGGGCACGGGTCTTCTCTCAGAGAGAGAGAGAGACTAACAGAATATATAATTAAATAATATGTTAATATTTTGAGCGTTCACTACGGGTGAGTATGTTTGCCTCACCACACCCTTCGAATCAGAACACATCAGCTCTTATCACGTATTATGAGGCCAAAAAGGTGTGACGATGGTGCCTCTGGAGTCGAAACACGGAGTTCAACCACCTTTAGAATTAACTGACTAAGTTATATATCAGAGGGCTACGATTTTTTATTGAGGTTGAATCCTTTACCAGGTACTCGCCGTGGGAGCGACGTTGATCTGGGATTTTTACCGCACTAAAGACCTCCCGGTGGCCGTCGAGAGCGCTACGCAGAAACTTCGCGATCTCAAACGAATTACAACCGGAGTCTTCCGATCGCAATGCCCCTTTGGGGCGCTGCCCCGGTGAACATTTAGGCTCAACGCACCCTGGCGTGTTCACGACGGCATGCGACCACCCATACCGCTGTCCTTCCCGGGGTCTCTTGGCTGGACGATTCGAGGTGCCACTCTTTGCGCCCGCAACCTTACAAGCCCTTTAGTTTTTTAGTCGCCTCTTACAACGGGCAGGGGAAACCGTAAAACTATTGTGGTCCCAGAAGGACAAGAACATTCAAGCGACCTTTGCTCTTAGCCTTATTATTATAGAACGCAAGAAGAACCGCGCGGTTAAACTAGTTTAATCTAAAGTATTCTAGGTACAAACTAATTAATTAAGATCAAGGGTTTAGGTTTATTTACAATCTAGATTCCACTACGCATCCATTTAAATTAGAAATAATTAAAGCATTTATTTTCACTCCAATAGATGTTGAGACTGAATAAGCTTCAATATAAACTTAAACTTAGAAAGGTAGAACCAATACCTATAGGTATTAGTTCCACCTGTAATTAACCCCAGATAAAATCAGAGCCTAAACAAAAGTATAAATAACCACTTTCCTTAGGGAAGTCGGTTACAAATATGTAGATGTAAAAATCCTGAAGGTGATAGAAATTTTTGTGATTCAACCCTGGAAGCACCACCGCCACACTTATTTCTACTTAATAACAGCAATGTGCTGATTTCTGGTCTGAAAGTTGTGGTAAGGGAGACATACTCATACGAGGCGTTCCAATTTAGTCCTCATGGGTAGCAACTCATCTATGGCTAACCCCAGGTAAGATTTTAGTTTTAGTTGATTACAGATGTCTATGGACAGTGGCCACTTAACAGATGGACTGCATGCTCGTTTGCTACCTCGATATACAAAAAAGGTGTAGTCGTATCCACGGAGTTGAACCACAAAATCTTTCACTTCAGAAGAAGACCGCCACACCTATTTCTAGTTAGAAGCAGATCATCTTTTCCTCTTTTCGGAGTGGCGTAGTTACTGGTTGACTTACTTACGTAACAGGCTGGCTCTATCTGAAACCGATCACCAGTTGGTCGCCTCATACTATCTGATCGGTTTGAGATAGATACCCAATTTCAGATAGAACCCCTCTTATATATTGGTCCGTGCGAGAGTGACTGAGTTTCATAATCAAGTTCATCCCAGTCGATAACTCTTAATATGCTTCAAAAAGTTGCGTCATGAAGCATTCTGAAGGTCAGCTGAGGCTACGTGGGTGGATTAAGTAGTGATAAAAAATAGTAATTTTCGCCCTATAGAAAATTAGTCAAATTATTGTCAAAAACCAAGGCCAATAATTGAAAAAAAAATTATAGAGGCAGAATCTAGAAGATGGGCACCAGTGGCTTCCTATATAATACCAATACCTACGGTCACAACACACGCCAGGCACGAGGACAATTTTCAAAAAAATCTACTGGGGGAGGCCTATCTCCAGCAGTAAACTACAAAGGGCTGATTAATGGGTTTTCATCGTGTATAATGTAGCAAACAAACATGTATTCCACCAATGGCAAGTGGTTACTGCCGTCCATAAATATCTGTAAGCAATTTTATAGCGAACAGGGCTTCTATCAGAAGTCGATCACAATTGCATTCCTACTCAGGTAGATGATGGTCGCCTTATATGTGAGTTAGTCGGTTCATTGTACACCACTCTGTATCGTCAGATGGACTATATGCTCCAGATAGACAAGGTGATAGAAGCAATGTAGTTCGACCGCGGAACTACCACACCTGTTTCTAGCGTGAAGCAGTTCTTACGTAAGGTGGAAGGTTGTGGTTACCGGCTTACTTATATATGAGGCGACCATCTTAGTCCTCAGGAGTAGCAACGCATCTGTGATCGACTTCTGATAGAACCTCTGTTCTATATGAAGTTGCTTGCCGATGTCCATGGACGGACACGACTTGCCAGGTGGACAGCATGCTCGTTTGCTATTTCATTCTTATTTATAAAACGATGCTCTTTTGTTCCTTCAATCGCATAAAATAAAAAACAATAAAGCAACATGATTTTCATTTGATACAAAGTTGAGATGTCTACGAATAAGTCCAACTTCGGAATATTTACAGTGAAACTTCGTAGATCAAATATCAGTGTCCAAACAGAAAGTTACATGGACGGTGAATGGCCGTGAAAGTTTTAAATATATTTATAAAAGACAAAAGAAGAAATAGAATTGAACAAAGATTTTTTCAAGGATTGTACTTATTAAATATTATGAGATAAAGTTTCAACTCCCTGAACAAGTCTCTTTTTATAATTATTAGACTGAAGCAATAATCGAGCATGCAGTCCATCTGATGGTAAGTGATAACTACCGCCCAATGCAACTTCATATAGTATAGATAATAGGTTCTATCTGAAGTCGATCACAGATGCGTTGCTACTTCTGAGGACATAAGCCGTCCCTTATCGGCGCCACTCCAACCAGTCCGGTCCTATCCAATTCTAGCGGTTACCCGCCGTCTTCTTCAAGTCATCAGTCCACCTGGTCGGCCACCTGGTCCTGGTCGGGTCACCTACACTCCTTTTGCCTAGACGTGGTCTTCATCCGAGAACTCTTCTACCCATCGATTATTTTTATCTGCCCTACGAACGATGCGAATTGCCTATTGCCACTTCAGCTTACAAATTCTCTGAGCTATGTCGTTAACTTTTGTTTGCCTGAAGATTTCATCATTACGAATTCTGCCGCGTAGGGAAATACCAAACATAACTCTCTCCTTAGCTCACTGAGCAACTTTGAGCTAGTATCAGGCTCCCAGTAAAAGACTACGTCTCGACGTCGCATGTCAGCACTGGCAACACATACTCGAACATATAACAATATTATTAAGATAATATTGCCACAATACCTCAACAGGAGATTTTGTCCACAATAGGCAACTGTTCGAGAGTTTTAAGATGTTTACCGATAAACTTCAATTTCAATGAGGGCTCAAATATTTGGAATCAAACACACTTGTGAGTGGACAGTTAAACGGCCAAGAAGGTTGGAAAGTTACACAATAGCTTTTGTTGTAAGTTTTGCGATTTTATTTAACGGAATTGGGCCATTTAAAGCGTGGAAAATCCACGGCTCAATATTAGGTAGTGATGTGATGTGTCCATATCCGCGGATATCCGGAACAAAAATCCGTATCTGTCCGTATCCGTCACTTTTGCGGATCTCAATCATCGTCATCCAATTTACTTATGCATATAAAATGCGTAAATGTAAATCAAATGGTTGGGACATTTATATTGTCCAAATAACATAAAAATATTTATTGTATACAAGTAATACTTGAAACTGACGACTGAAACTTGGGCTCTTAATCGACGGTCCTAGGTTGAAATCCCAGGCACGCACCACATATATTTAAATGGTTTATTTTATATATAAAAATATTTCATGTGTAGAAGGGTAAAAAAAATGACATTAATAATTTTAAGTAAGTGGGTCTATGTAAAATAAAGAGCTTCATTAATATACATTATTTAATCCATATCTAATTATAGTATTCATTTAGGGTCTCCTTTAATGTTGCTACTTGAAATAAAATAAAATTATTTACAAATTAATACAGGCTACAAATTAATTACTAATGCAAGGTGTTCACTATCGGTATATAGTCACACTCATCTATAACAGCTGAGTTGAAGAGAACTGTGGCTACGGATCTAAGCGCTAATGATCCTTATCCGTAACCCTATTCGCGGATATTGTTTATTATCTGGCACATTACTATTCAATATTGCCTGTTCGTTTGTCAGGCATTATAATTTCATTAAACATGGCGTCCTGTGAAGTATTTTTGAATACTATGCTTAAGAGTCCGTGTTAGTTGGTGATCATAGTAGACTAATAACTTTGCAAACGCTGCTACCTATTTTCTGGATATAACTAGTAAAATTGATAATATAATTAAAACAAACCCTGCTTAAAACGAAAATTGTGTTCAAAATAGTTAAGTAAAAGTAATTATAATTTATATATGTATATTATATAGTTCAAAATAGTTAAGTAAAGTAATTATAATTTATAAATCTATTGTCTATTTACTAGCTAATAGTAAAAAAAGTCCTTCCCCCCCCCCCTTTTCTTCTTTTACT
>DWNE01009040.1:0-11156 GCA_018249875.1 Cecropterus toxeus | reverse complement strand
AAAAAAAAAAAAAAAAAAATACAGACGAATTGAGTACCTCCTCCTTTTTGGAAGTCGGTAAAAAAAGAAGAATTATTATTGAAAGAGTAACAAACAAACTTTTGCATTTATAATATAAGTATACGGTATATACAGACACTTATAAGCTTATAATAGTTAGTAGACCATGTCCACAATGCGTCACTTTTGACTCAAAGACAATGACCTCAGCCAATTTGAAACTCTAAATCCTCATGACCCCATTCTCTAAACGCCATTCGCTAACTGTTGGTTACACAGAACTCTTTTGTATGACTGACACAGTTAAATTCGGTTGCGGAAAAAGTCGATTTTGTTAATTTGCATAATAAAGCACCACATTAGTACGGTCTGTTTGTGAGTCACAGTAAGTGTGCCGACGACCTGTGTTTTCTTCAGCAGCAAACTCATCTTGGTTCATTGACGGCTCATTTGGAACCGATTAAATGGGATTTGGATGTACCTTGTATGAGCATTTTGGTTTTATCATTTTGGTTAAATTTGTTTATCCCACTTTGTGTTTGGCTTTGTTAAGGCCATTGAAGGCTCTCTTCTTTTGGAGATAGTTGGAAGATGTCTCTACGAGACTGACTCCCGATGATTGACGGCAGACATTTCCTGGTAACTATTTGTTTTCTATGGTTACCAATACTTATGATCTTTTTTTATGAATATGAAGTAGCAAACGAGCAAGTAGCCCACCTAGTGGTAAGTGGTTACTGCCGCCCATGGACATATGTAAGCAACTTCATATAGAACCGGGGTTCAATCTGGAGTCGACCACAGATGCGCTGCTACTCCTGAGGATTGAGATGGTCGCTTCATATAAAAGTGAGCTACTGACAGACTGTAAGACTGAGTACTTACAGAAGTCCATAGGCGACAGTAACCACTTACCATCAGGTGGACTGCGTGCTCGTTTGTTACTTCATTTTTATAAAAAAAAATTGTAAGTGCCCTTCTGTATTATTTAAAGTAACGCATAACACTGATAATACAATTATTATCAGTACATGCTAATGCATGTGTTTTTTAGTTCGCGCCAGTGACCGCAAATTCAAAAACGAGAAAACCATTCTTAACATCAATCATACCATTGTTACCATTTGTCGCAAGACGGATGAACGCATAAGTAAGATGTAAAACATTATAATGGTATGCCGTACCCACTTTCTTATGTTAATATGAATAGAAAATGGCCATTGAGGCGTGGACAATTGAACTCGATAACTTCCTGTGCGTTACACATGCACAATGGTACATTCAAACATTTCTGGGCAAATCAAACAGTTGAAGGGTTGTTCTAAGTTAGCGCCGCTGTCCGTTTTTTTGCATGTCCGATGCTCGATTGTCCGAATATTTTTTTTGTATGTCCGATGCTCGATTGTCTGATTTTTTTAAACGCGTAATCTTAAGTGCAGCTTTTGGTGTGGCATTTGTATTAACATGTTAGGACTTGGTTTATGGTGTTTTTGCGATTTAATAGCAATATAAGCATCTTTCAAATATACGCATTCATCTTTGACACATCGTAAGGGTTAAATGTAAGATTTATTATAAGTATAGAAGAAAAAGAAGATAGACGATATAGATAATTCGAAGACATAGGCAAGATAAATTTGATCTACAATAAAATTTTAGTGATTGTAGTATTACAATTTTAGTGCTTACATTATTAGGTACTTATTTACACAATTTAAGCTCACATCAAATTACTTAGGTATAACCTAAACAGATTTCTATTAACGAACGCGTTATCCTAATATATTAGACTACTTTTCGTTAATAAATTCGTCTTAAAAAGCACAAGTTCTTAACAAATAAACTTATGTCCCTTTAACCAATTCTAGCCTATTTAATGCAAATTTGCTTCATATTCACGTCACATAATCCTTTTCTTTATGAAATAAATGTCCTTACTACCAAATTGCGACAATTGGGTAGATTAGGATCCTCCAACCGGATTGAGGTAAGTAAATTCCCAAAGACGGTCCTAACAAAACACTTTCGACAAAGCTACCCAAACGAGCTAAAGGCTTCGGTAATCTGTGTAATCCTTTAAATATACTTGCCACTTGAAGAGATGAGGGTTACCACACTCACGAAAAGATAGTCCGATAAAAAAATTAGTTTATTCCCGTGGCATCGTCTGCTCCGTTCCTATGTACTACACGCTTTCTACACTCATAGCCCCACACTAGTATTTTCTCCTGTGTCATGGGTGCCATAGACACACAAAGACGAATACACAAACACCCAGACCCAGAACAGAAATCTAAACTCAACTTCATATTTCTGTCTGGCCGGGAATCGAACCCGGGACCCATCGCGCGTCAGACCGGTATGGTGACCGCTCGGCCACGCGGGTCGTAAACAGCAGTAAAGAATCTATACTTCTTCTACTAATATTATAAAGCAGCAAAGTCTGTTTGGTTGAACGCGCTAATGTCGGGAACCACTGGTTCGAATTGAATAGATATTTTTGTGTTAAATAGTAAATTTATCGTGGAAGGCTTTAGGATATATAACATCACGCTATGTTTGTTTGTTTTTAATAGATTGTTCTGTAATAAACGCGGGTGAATCTGCTTGGCGCAGATAGTGTTAGTATTTAGTAGTATGTCAGGCCAGGTCGTAAACTAATTCTGCAAAATTTCAGCCAAATCCTACAAATAGTTTTTGCGTTAACAAGTAACAAACATTCGAACATCCATCCTCTCAAACTTTCACCTTATGATATTAGTAAAATGTTTAAAATTTTAATAGAAGAAACATAGAAACGTGACCACTTGATGGTAAGTGGTCATGCTTCCATAGATCTATAATCATCCATCCTAGGACTAAATTGGATTTTCATTTCATTTTCATTTGTCTCTCCTTTGAGGGGGGACATCCTAAGGAATAAATTGGAAAAAAAAACTTTTAATCTCAAATCTACAAATACCTCTAAATCCTATTTTTAATTTAATAGTAAGTATTTTATTTTATTTTTAAAACTGAAGTATATAGACTGGTAAGAATAAACCTTATTATCGATGGTTACAATTTCCCATATAAACTTTACTAATGGCAACCCTACATCCGCCACCCAAGAATGTATAAAAAAGAAAAAATACATTAATGTCCTCAGTGTTGCCATTTTTGCGCTACCTACAATGAATTACGAAGTTTCGAATGGAACTTACTTGCAATTTTCTCGTCTAATGACTTTGATCAATACGCGTAATGTATTTGGGTGGCATTTTTTTCATTTTGGATTAGTATTATCGCGGAACTAATATGTTTTAATATGTAATGAGTGTCCATTACACGATATGCGATTTTCGAATTTATTTTTGCCGATATTTCGTTCGAAAAAGAAATTTAAAATCGCATATTGTGAGTACCTGGAACAAAGATAATTTTTTACATGTTGAGAGGTTTGAGATTTTTTTTTTATTTTTGTCCTGTTAAAAAGGTTAAAACTTATTATCTTTGTTCTGAAGGTTACAACTACACTACAACTCTACAATCAAGTTTAAGTTATCCCTGTTTAAAACCTAGTTGTTTACGTTTGTTATGTGGGAACCCTCTTAAATTGGTTTTCCAGGTGGTAGAACCGATGTAGTTCGACCGGGTAAGTACCACCGCCACACCTATTTCTAGCGTGAATCAGTTCTTGCGTTTCGGTGGAAGGGTGTGGTTGCTGGCTCACTTTTATATCAGGCGACCATAACAGTCCTCGGGAGTAGCCACGCATCTGTGGTGGACTTCAGATAGAACCCCTGTTCTATATGAAATTGCTTACAAATATCCCTGGGCGGTAGTAACCACTTACTATCAGGTGAGCTGCTTGCTCGTTTGCTATTTCATATCCAAAAATACGCTCATGGCTACGCTCTTGGCTGCATCGTCGTGGTCAACATGTTGTACTTCTTTCATGTTGTACTGCCTCATAAGTAAGCACTATAATACATAAATGAATCTATAAAAATTTAAATGCCGATAAGGGGAATAATTTTACATAGTACTGTAAATTTTTGCTCAGTGTGCGGCAAAAATTGTATCATTCTATTTCTAGTAAACAAATGATAATTAAAACAGCAGGTTCGCTAATGACTGACGTTTGCACAGTTTCCTGTTTTCAGAGACTGAATTGAATTTGTCGATTTCTTACTTCTTTTATTCATACAGGTCAAATGCTTCTAACTTAAAGAAGAGATCATTGCCCCTCAGCGTGTAATATTGATTGATTATGAAAAATATGATGGACCATATCAATCTGGCAAGCAGTGTGTTACAGATTCGATTTCCGGCTAGACAAGTATCTAAATAATGAATTTATTCTTTTGAATGTTCATGGCACTCCCGATGTAGAAGAAAATACGACGTGGGGCCATAGTCCCAAGTTATACTCATAGTTAATACTCATAAGTATAGAAAACCATACACGTTATGAGTAAGCAATGATGATCAATGGATAAATGTAGGCCTTTAAATTGGAGTTTCTTTTTCTGAAATTATTTTTCATACCTGGCTGCAGCACCTTAAAATATTTGATGTCTTATTTCACTTGTTCATCCCTTTTCTGTAAATATTTTTTGCTGTGAATTTATTTTTAACAATTTAATTAAATATACGCACTAAGTCGGAACAACACATAATTTTGCCACATTTATTTGCAGCTTAATGCAGCTCTTTTTGTGCTAAGCGTAAGCGTAAAGCAGTGTTTCGATGGCAGAGCGTGGTTGTCGACTCTCTTATATGTGAAGCAACCACCTCAGTCGTCCGGAGAAACAATGCGTCTGCAATTACCCTTAGTTAAAACTGCTATTCGATGTGAAGATGGAAATTTCCATTGGCAACGATCAACACTTACCATCGGGTAGACTGCGGACTCATATGAATGCACTGAAAAAAATAATTTCCAACCTAAACCATCCTAAACTCCAAGTCAACGCGGACAGTAATTATTATGTTAAAAAGAAATAAAGATGCTCATAAGATGAAACAAAATAAGCGATCGCTTAACGCGAATGTACAGCGATTTAAACTTCAAACATGCGTTAAACTACCACGCGTGAATTGATATAGAAAAATGCGCTGTAAAATATAATAATTAGGGTGGAGAATGGCTGAATTGCCACAGAACCGCGACGTATGTTAAGCACGCGTGCTGACAATCCGTGGTCAATTGGAAATATCGGGCAATAATGTATGGAGAGAGCTTTGACATTTAATTTTTATAAAGTACCAGCTGAACTGACAGACTTTGTCTTGTCTTAACTATATGTTTTGCATTCGAATTGGTAAGACTGACAATTTCGACAAACACCATAAGGTTAGGTTTTATTTCATTTTTCACGCAACTTTCCATTTTTTTCTTTTATAAGTAACTTGTCCTGATAATAAAAAACGCAATAAAATCATCGCAATCTGTTAAAATATCAAGAAAATATATATACTTACAGTTGCATAGGTATTCTCACGATATTTACATTCATTCACTCAACGGCAAAGGGAGCGATTATTTATTTCAGGACATAATTTAAAATTACACGTTCTGGGGTTCTAAAGTATATTATGAAATTTTAGTAATTTCATTCATAAAACAGCGTAGGACTTTTTTACATTTATATTTACATACAAAATATGTAATGTTAAAAGCAAAATTAATTTTAATTTATTAAAAAAACATGTCTCCATACAATGCTACCCTCTTCGGCGCACGACATGATCCTCAGCATATTGGCAATCCATCATAATGCAATTGTGTTGTTCATTTGCTAGCGTCCTTTGATACCCGGTGGTCACTCGGAAAGTACCCACCTTGCTTTCATATGCTCGTAACTAGTTATGTGTAGCAAATGTCGATATATCTCTAAATTGATGACCATGGGCGTCTATTTACAAAGATTTTTATAAGTAACTCTAGCTTATGACAAAGACTGAATTGGTAGATATTTTTACATATTGTTTAAAGGGTTCATGTCATCTGTAATGTAAGTTTCCCATGAATATTTGCAATCAACCTATATTGAATTGAATAATGAAGTTCGACCTGAGATCGGCCAGAGATGCGTTAGTATTCTTAAAACGTCGGGACGTGACTGTAAAATTGCAGTTTTATAAAGTTTTCTTAAAGTAGCTATCACAACGAGTACAACAAATAACACATTTTCACACACAAGTAACAAATAAGACATTTTCTCGTTTTAGGTGTTAATTAAGTAAATATTATGTCGTTTAAAAAAATATCGATTTGTAAAATGATTTATGAAAAACGTAAATCGAAAACATACAGCTCATGGAATGCTCATGCATTCCATGAGCTGTATGTTTCTGAAATGAAATCTAGTCCTGTTTGCCTAACTTCTGTAAAAAAATATCGATTCACAAAATACAATTAAATTATCGATAAATGGACCCAGCCATAACCCAGCCCTTTACTAGACTACGTGCCCACTTATTCATAGCTAATTTTGGTTGAAATATGGTCAAAAAAACATGTTCATGACAACTGGAGAGTACAGAATGGGTTGTCGCTAATCCTACATTTTTTTGCGACGATGCTTGACCATATTTTGAGGCTTGACGGATGCGTCCTTGGGTATGGGACACAAGATGAACATTATTGTATATTAAATTTAAATAAATGTCTATTAAATATGTATGAAAACTTAATTTGATTAATTTAAATTGGAAAGATCTTCAAAGAGATCTGAAATAGCTGAAATTGATCATTTTTTTATAAGATACTTACTAGTTTGATTTTTTAATGGTCTGAAGTAAACGATCAACTCATTTTGATTCAACGTTACACGACACTATCACCATATTCATTCAGGGTCTAAAATTTTTGGGAGTATTTTTAGTGGAATAAAATTTTAAATTACAACTAGATTTCGTCTAACGACATTTATTTCGTCGGCAAATTGCGGAAGCACGAGCTTTTATTTATTTCTTTGGCAGTTTTTTGACTATTTAGCCACTGCGGTCTTTATTCCTGGCGAAATTTGCAATTTTTAGGGTTTTTTAAGGAATTTGTGAGGTTTTCTATTTTAATTTTAGAGGGAAAGTTTTTAAACTGTTGACTCGAACTAAATACTCGTATTTAATAATCTGTTAGTAGGTGGGTAGTCATTACTAGGACAAACCATGAAATCTACAACAAAAGTTAAAATCGAATAGTTGTAAAATCATTAACTCTTTCTGTAAAATATTAGATGAACATAGATGATGATTAATATATTATAATTATATTACTAGATGAGACATTTAATATTCTGACGGTACTTCCCATCAGCATACCATCTCGCGGCGTGTCGATTTGCGAATTATAATCTCTTGTCCGGTATTGTCCACGGCACCTTTGTCCACTTCTACCGCCTTATGCCACACAAAACTATCTATAGGGTGATGTAGTAAAGAAAACAGCATTTTACATTTAATTTATAGAAATAAGCGAAAGTCGAATTTGATGATTTTTTTTTCTGGAAAAATACTCGAGAATTTTATATAAAAAAATCTTTATATTACCTAAATATTGTTTTAGGACTTAAAACAAGTGAGAGAAATAATTATCACTTATTACTTGAGAACGTAATAAAAATAATTGCTAGCATAATATAATAATGTAAAAATATAAACACAAAACAAAATAACGTCAGAAACCGACGTGTGTAGTGATTCTATAATTGTGATTTAAATATTTAAAAAAATGATTATATTTTACACTTTTAAACACCATGTAGAGTCATGGTAACATGGTCATTCACGTCCATACATTTTTTGCACCTTGTCTTTCTGTCCACACAAAACGCAGGCTGCTTCAAAACGCACACGTTATTGACTAAGCACAATAGGATTAAACTTTCAATGTAGCGCACAATGAGGTTTACAAATGTTATCATCGTTTTAGAATTATTAATGATGCTCTAACTCCTAGAAGTTAATATATTAGAATTATAAATGATATTTTAACTGTTTGGTTACGTTTTCGGTGAGTGTCATAAATATTTCTAAACAAATATTAATAATTCATTAGAAACGGAAAATCAATCATGTTGCCGTGAATTTTGTAATTTTGACACAACACTTACTATTAAAAAACAGGCAATTAATTCAGCTGATGTAAAGTGTCATCCATGGACATCAATAACCCAAATAGTTCTTCGCATGTGCATATCGAAGTGAATATGATATGCACATGTGAAGGTTATATTAGATGTAAGATATAATATTTATGGTTTGACTTCGAAGGCACTGTCGTCACACGTATTGACTAAAAACAGTGTTAAGCCCTAATGCATTCTGGCTTGAAGGGATCCAAAGCTTTCTAACTTAATCCTCACGAAATGAAATGAAATGAAATATCTTTATTTTGTATAGGTCTACGGGGGCACTTACAAATTGTCATTTACAGTATTTTTTCTTACATTACCACCGGATCGAAAGATAACCTTAGCTGAGAAGATCCGGCAAGAAACTCAGCGGGTTTTTCTGTTTTCTTTGTAATACATTGTATTATTTTTATTAATGTATATTTTGTTAATTATGTTTGTTTTGGGGTACAATAAAGATGTTCTGTATTGTATTGTATTTTTTTTTAACCATCTTGTTTATTACATGAGCAACAAAAAGCTTGCCTTACATTTGAATAAGCATGTTTGGCAAGGTACGCTGCACTTTGACAATTAATTAACCATTGAAATATAAATTATTATTCACTCCCTAGCTGCTTTGGCTTCTATGTATTCAGAAATTTTGTAATATGCTTTGTGGCAAAGTTAATCTTAATAACTTTAGAATTGAAATCTATAAAGAAATCCATGGTTCCAGGCTGTACCTCAACATGCAACCAACCGTGACCAGCTGGAGCAGTTCCGGGGATGAGTTCTCTCTCGTCTGGGACCAGTGTCCACTCAGCGAGTGGGTGGAAATGCCCAATAGTGGGCTGAAATACTGCGCGCTCATCCCGGGCGCCATACGCGGCGCGTTGCAGATGGTGCAACTTGATGTTCAGTGTTGGTTTGTGCAGGTTTGTCATATTTTTGATATTTTTAAAGAAATGAATTAGTTGCAAAATTATTAGGCAAGTGAAGACTGCCCAGCTGTGGGACAATAAAGATTTTGATTGATAAACTTCCTTTACTATTGCAATAAATTCCCACTGGTGTGTCTCTATATACATACATATTTCTGCATTGCATGAATAATAACACAACGCATAAACACTTAATATCCGACTACGTCAAAATGAGGGTAATGTTTTTCGAACGTATGTATATATGTATGTTGGTTTGTATGTATGTTCATTTCTTTGGCACGCGCTACAGCTCAAACGGCTTGACGGATTGTGACGTATGACATATCATTAGAATCGTCTTAGTTTGGAAAGTGACATTTTTTTAAAATGGGCCCTGAAAATAGAGAATAAGGGGGGAGGGATGAATTATTTTACTATTATGACAATATGAGTATCAAATGAAAGCTAGTAAGTACACCAATCCCACCAAAAACATTTTGTAAAAACTAGCCAACTCTCGATGGAGCTGCATGTTTATCTCTAAAAAGTAATGAAAGCCAGACAAAGTCGTGCCAAGTCTAAGCTTCCTTACTGCAATTTCTCTATCATTATAGTTAAAGTTGTGTGACTTGGCCGTTGAAATGTACACACTAAAGTATAATATAATGTTAAGTCCTAAATCTTACCCAGTAAATGTAGAGACTCAATACGCGGACAATAGTGGGTACAAGTCAACGGCCAAGTCAAAGGGGAAAGATTCTTAACCAAAATAATCTTTAAAAAGGCAATTTCTTAAACATATTTGGAAACAAATCTAAATTAGCTTGTTGTTAATTTATTTTTGTATTGATCTTTACATCTATTATGCATGTGATGTTAGCCCCTAAGTGGTCGTACTTTTATCGTCTACTTTATAAACTAGACAATAAATTTAAATTTAATATTGATGTATTAAAAATGTAACAACCATTGAAAATATATTGGAAATTTCATAATAATAATAAAAAAAAACTTAATTACAGGATCAACTTAAGGGCGATGCAGTTACCGAGTTAAGAGTGAAGTATATAAAAAGATTGGAAGATGCTGTACCAGCTGGAGAAGATTAAGATATCAAGTCTTAAGTTTCACATCAAGTTTCACATGCTTTTGTTTTATAAGAATGAAGTAGCAAACGAGCATGCAGTCCATGATGGTAAGTGGTTACTGCCGCCCATGGACATCTGTAAGCAACTTCATATAGAACAGGAGTTCTATTTGAAGTCTATCAGATGCGTTGCTACTTCCGAGGACTGAGATGGTCACCTCATATAAAAGGGAGCCGGTAACCACACCATTCCACTGAAACGCAAGAACTGCTTCACGCTAGAAATAGGTGTGGCGATGGTACTTCTCCGGTCGAACTACATTGGTTTTACCACCTGGCAAAGCTTATATGAAAGAGACTAAAGTGTTTACTATTTACTTATTTTTTTTATACCATTAATGTAGCAAACGAACATGCAATCCACCTGATGGTGAGTGGTCACTGCCGTCCATGGACATCTGTAATCAACGCCAGATACAATCCGTCTTACCTGAGGTTACACAGATTCGTTGCTACACCTGTAGACTAAGTAAGTCTCCCTTACCACACCCTTCGGACAACTAGTTACATCGTTAGAAACATTGAACCAAAAAACCCGACTGCTTGAAACGAAATTTTTGTTCATAATTATATGTATTTTATTTAAAGCTTTTGTCAAAATAGTCAAGTAAAAGTATTAAAATATTTATATTTTAGGCTGCTCTGTTTACTGGCTTTCATTGGATATTGTCGTAATAGTAAAAAAAATTGTCACACGCCCCCCTTTAAAAATGACGAATGGAGGTATTTCCGTTTGCCATTTTTAAAATTTCCAAACAGACGATTCCAATGATATGTCATACGTAACAATCCGTCAAGCCGTCTGGGCTGTAGCGCGTGCCAAAAAATGGGCATACATACAAACATACATACGTTCGAAAAAACATTACCCTCTCTCTTACGCAGTCGGGTAAAAATAGGTGTGGCGGTGGTATCAAGGAACTGGAACCAAGGTTTTTAACATCTTTATATGCTTTGCTACTCCCAATCTCTTAAGATAGTCGC
>DWNE01009039.1:0-11156 GCA_018249875.1 Cecropterus toxeus | reverse complement strand
TTTTCTTAAATTTACAGAATGATTTACTTAAAGAATCGTCAAGATGACATGTCTCGAGGTTGGGTTGTCTGTGGGTTTAAGTTATGGGTGGGTATTAACAGGTTTTTGATCGTTATGCATTTTAAAGTTGCGATGTAGCCTCTATTACACCCTTTTAAATCATTGACCATTAACCTTTGGATAAATGAATTCAAATCAGTATAGTGGTTAAAATTATTTTTATACGTACCAGAAAATAAAAAATATAATATTTTTTTATGTTTTATGCATTCATTTATGTGATTTAGTAATTGTAATTTAACCATTGTTATGACCATACAATAATTATTTCACAATTACTTACAGATTATTTTTGTGCAAAAGTAAATAAGTTTATCTATTTTTGTAAAGTTCCATTTATTTCTACCAACTTATAACTTTAAGGTAGTCTTATGTTATTTTTTTTCGGTAGACGGACTTAGATTTTTGTACTTGTTTTTAATAGTAATATGGACCGGACAGTTTGTTCATTTAGCGTTTTTTTTTTATCTTTATTTCCTTGCTAAGATATCGGGAGTTATATCATTTTATTTTTGACCTTCAATATCTCACTAAGTAACGAACCCACAATAAAAAAAATCTACAGCAAACAAGAATAGGTTACACATTATATATATAACATAACATATTCATTAAAAACATATTAAACAAGAGTTTGGTAAAAAGGGCACTTGGCATTAATACATTTATGTAAAGCGTGCGTTCTAAAGTGTAATGTAGCCAACATATTAAAGGATCACTTTTTTTCAAGAAAAATGTGTAAAAACCGTTTTTTTTTCTATTTTGTTGAAGATATTTTTTCAAAAACTCAATCGGCCGGAAAAAATACGGCTAGATGTATTAAGATCTATATATTAGATCACCTTAAATCGCGGTAGGGTTTTAGGTGTATTTTACAATTTAAAACACACGTCAAGAATGAACAGATAATCTTATATTATATATGGTATTTTTGTTTCACTATTGTATTTGTTTGTATTTTCCAGGTAAATAAACGCGTAAGATTATTTATTTCGACTCATTTGTTCAAAATCCTTGAAGTGAAAAGCATTTGAAGTAAAGAAAAGAAGTATAAGATTGGTCTAGAGCCTAGGCATATCTCACTCACATTTTAGTTACATGCAAGTACTTAATATTCCAAATATTCGGTTATTGTCTATTGTAACATGTAATACTAATTGTAACACGTAAAAAAGTTTATTTACAAAAATCCTTTCGTTATAAAAACATTCGTCCAAAGATTTCTGCAGAAATAAATAAAATTTAGTCTGTATAAAACATCCGTCTAATATTTGTGAAACGCCGGCCGGTATAAAAATAATGTCTCGTATGAGAGAATGAAATGAGAATATCTCAACTACCTCCTTACATGTTACAATAGAACTAGGCTACTAGAATAAATGATATAACATACCTTAGTGTACTTGATGTCAACGTTCGCCATTATGTTCCCGGTAACGAGCGTGTTGATCCGATGAGCGTCTCCTACAAAGTGTCTGGTATTATTTTATACTCAGGGAGCTATCATCGGCGTTCTGTATCGCACACATGTGTCGTGTACATACATCACACAATTGTTTACACTAGGGTTGTCAATATAGACAAACGACAAAGTCAAGGCCTATAGATAAGATCATATAAAAATATTTGACTACAATACAATGATATGAAATTATGAATAGCGAATACGCAAATCATTACTTTTTATTTATTATTGTTTTTTACATAACTTTACTTTATATATAGTTAGAATTTTGGGTCTATCGTAAAGATACGATAGTAGGTACTTATCGTATCTTAAAGAGGGATGGAACCGATACTACTGAAAATATTTATACTTTTAATCGTTAGAGTATCGGTTGTAAATTATCGTTGATAAGTACATAAATACATACTCATATCCATTGTTGTTTTTGCTAAATTTAGAATAAAATAAATAAATACAGTAACAAGTATCTAAATGTAGTAACTGTGGTGTCTGCTTTGGAAGCAAGTCTTTCTTTAGAATTACCGACAATAGACGCTTTCTAGCCCCACACTAGGATTTTCTCCTGTGTCATGGGGTCCATGGACACACAAAGACGAATACACAAACACCCAGACCCGAAACAGAAATCTAAACTCATCATTCAGATGCCTGTCTGGCCCGGAATCGAACCCGGGACCCACTGCGCGTTAGATCGGTATGGTAACGAATCGGCCACGCGGGTCGTCAAAGTTTATATGATGTGATTTAGTGAGGTTTCGGTCAAGAGTACGATAACAGTAAGTACTTTTGGCCGATATTAAATTAAAGTATCGGTATAAAAAGTACTGGGTATCAAAATGAAACAATCGAGTAAGTACTTGTATTTACACGTATTGTTCATCCCTACTATGCTTAAATACATATCGATGTTAAATAGATTTGTAGAATTAGTGCTGTGCAAAAACATGGTAATATTATGTAAACGAGAAAATGAATACAATAATTTGTAAAAAATAATACTCACAGTGCGCATCCATATTTACCTTTTAACCGACTTCCCAAAGGAAGAGAGGTTATCTATTCGTCAATTTTTTTTTAATCACTAAATAACACTTAATCAGAATATTATCTCATACACATATCTGATAGGGTACGATAATACTTTTCACTTATCTAACAAGATTATTAAGTACTATAAAATTACATAACTTTCATTTATTTTGATTACATTTAATAATAGTTGATTTTTACATACTGAAAACCGATTTACGTTTATAAAACGAGATAGTATTGCTAAATAACCTATAAAATATCGAACTAAAAATAAAAGATCAAACAATAATATGTTATTGTTCTGGATTTATGTATATTAGTAGCTTATACCATTATCTTTCAAAGCGAGGAACGTGATGATCAAATCGTCAAACAATTGTTCTTCTTTAGCATTATCTTTAATTTTGATAAGAATAACATAAATAACTAAAGGTTATCATGAAAAGAGACTAAATTATTTTCAGGGTCAATAACGATAGTATTATAATTGTTATACTTTTAATACATTACCTGTATATTACAGAGGTTTCAGTTGAAAAGTCCCTTTTGAAAACTTATAGAAATATGTATTTGGTACAATTTGTACTGGAATCGATTGAAATGTTGATGACTCAAGAACATTTCCCACGTTCATCAGTTGTAGACATCTGTAGATAATAATAAACGTTGAAATATTCAAACCATCTAATGTTTTCTTGCCGCCTACGAATATTTATTTTTAGTTTGATCGCAGTATTGCCAAAATATTAAAGAAGTGTAATTTCAAGACTTCAAGTGTTACCAGTATTATTATTATTACAATGAAAAGGATTGGTAAAATAATCTAACCTTAGTATTATATTAAAGTATTTTCCTTCTTTCTTTCTTTCAATTAAAGAAGTCGGTTAAAAAAGGTGAAATTATGTATAATTTTCATTGAACTTTCTTCTATAAGTAAATCGTACAAACAAAAAGCTTATATCTAATTGCCTACCTCACAAGTCTAGGGTTATTTTATTAATCTTGCCATACCAATTCCGTGTTTCCGTGCCAATAAAAAAACCTTACAAAAAATTTAAAATATATAAATCTGAATCTTACTAATATTATGAAAGCAAATTTTGTGTTTGTGACTTTTTACGCAAAAATAGCTGGTCGGAAATTTGGCACGTCGTTTATAACTTGGACATGGAATACTCGTTACGATGGTAAGCGTGACCGAAGCGAGCGGAGCTGCGGGAATAAGCTATTATTAATTTTATGTTTATGGTATAAATTGAGGAAGACCGCTGAAGAAGATAGCGGGGAACCGTTGGATTCAGAAGGCACAGGACCGGTTGGAGTGGCACCGTTTAGGGGAGGCCTATGTCCAGAAGTGGACCTCGACAGGCTGATGGATGGATGGTATAAATTGCGATAATCGCATTTAAAGTAAGGTCTATTTAGTAATATCGCCAATAAATGAGCTATCTGACTGGAAAATATAAAGTAGGTAACACCGCAAAACTCTTGAGAAATGAACTCATGATTTTGTTCCGTATATCATATAACGCAAGAATGTTGTCAATACTGAAGTTGTCATTTATATTAAATTTAAGTTATCATACTTGCCGTGTGATGACTGTCTTGAAGAGAAATATTTCCTTTCTTTACGTGGGTCACCCACGTGAAGAAAAGAAGTGTTTCTCGTACAAGGGACAAAATTCAGGAAATCGACAGCAACTACTCTAATGGTTTAGTTATCCCACTTGCCGTGTGGTTTTGGTCTTGAAATGGAAGACTTCCTTTCGTCACGTGATCTTCCCAAGAGTGAAAATTATGAATGGATATAGACAACAGTGTTTTTCTGTGTAATATCATGCTGGCCAAAGATAATCGGTAGACTTCACACGTCTTTTTTGATAGAGACAGACATTTGTAAATAATCAGGTATAGAAATTGGTAGGTAGATAGGAAATTATTGATGAAACTAACGATTTTTTCGCTTAGGGTGCAATTTTTTTGTTGATCTTTAATTAAATCGCTAAACAATGTCCGCTTCACCCCTATTTTAAGTGAGACAGACCACCTGGTACCTTCTTCATTACACTTATGCGAAGATTCATAAATTTCGAGGGGATGATAGTGGCTCTGAAAAAGAACTCGTTTTACGCATTCTAATCAGCCCCATGTATGCTTACAAATTTTATCTCCAAACTAGCATAAAGGTTAATAAAACCTATTATTCAATAATTTTGAAAACATAATTCCTCAGTTATGTAAGAATTGACACTGGGACTATTTCATCTAGTTAATAACCAACTGTGAGATAACGAACTCAATATTAGGTGTACGGATTAACTGTCCCTGTAGTACCGTGAACAAAATCGGGCTACGGTATCCTCTGCCTGTCGTAAGAGGCAACCAAAAGGAAGCTTCCGGGGTTGCGGGCAGCAACAGTAGGAGCTTGAACCATGCAGTCAAGTAACTCCGGGAAGGACGGCGGCATATGTGGTCGCGTGCCCTCGTAAACATCTGAAAGCACGGTGAGCGCTAATGCTCTCCAGGACAGAGCCCAAAAGGGGCATCGCGCTTGGAGGACTCCAGTTAGGTTCCGTTGGAGATCCCGGAGTCTTCCCGGATTTCAATGTGGTAAAATCCCATACAAGCTGGCGTTTCTCCCACAGCGTGGGGTACATTTTGAAGGTTCCCCCTCGAAAAAAAGGTGTACGGATTAAAAATAAACATGGTACAGGTTTCGATTGCGAAGATACCTCCACACATATTTCTAGAGCAATGCAGTACTTGTGTTTTGGTATATTGGTGCGGTTGCTAGCTCACTGTCATAACAGGCGACCATCTTCACAGTCCTCAGGAGTAGCAACGCAATAAGTTGCTAACAGATGTCCGTAGGTAGGTTATACGAGTAGTTAAAATATTTGGGTTCAGTCCAGTCAATCTGCTTTTTATTTTCAAAATTTAGGCGTAAATTCGTAAAATAACGAGTATTTTACACATAAAAATAATAAGGCACTTTCTTCTTGATAAGCAGTGTACCTATTTCAGACATGAATGTTCCAATTAAGATAATTTTGTAAAGTCATTTCATTAAAATAAATAGATTGTTTTATATTATAACTGTTCAATATGTAAACTTTCTCTTATCAACGCAAAGTATGTTTATTGAAGAGAATTGGCTCCTTTATCACTAAAGTGTTTATAAACAATTTGTTCAGTGATAAGTAATTAATTGAATAAATAATTACTGGAAAAAATATGTGGCAATATACAATTTGCTGAATTTTAATGCAAATTTTATGCAAATATTGAAAAGTAATAAAATGTATCAAAATTGTATTTTCATAAAAAATAAGTTATTATAAATCATTTATTTATTTTTCAAGATGGCGAAAAATCCACATAAACCGACAATTCAAAGTTAAGCATTTTAAGTCTCTTCACACGTACTCTTAAAATCCAAAATTTACTCTCTCACACATTGAATTTAAGTTTCAAGGCTGCAGAAATCTTTGTGTTTCGACTCCAGAAGCACCACCGCCACACGTATTTCTGCCTAAAAATAACGCTGCTGTTTTCTGGTCAAAATATACGTATCAGAGCGTTATAATTTATAAGAAACAAAACTCTGATCTTATTTGGACTTGACTATGATAGTCCTATACCTCGGCGTGGCGTCGCCGCATGGCGTAAGGCGTCGAGGAATCCCTCTTTACTCGGGCACTTCGCTCAGTGGATACGTTGTTGTACGTATGTGGCGTTGCCTGCCGTGAGGCAGCGGTGCAGCCTTTGGTCTTCATTGACCGCGCTAAGCTGCTATTGCAGATATATTATTTGGGGTTGATTACAGATGTGCATAGGTGGCAGTGGGACATCTGGTGGACTACAAGCTCGTATGCTACTTATATATTAAAAATGTGTGTGTGTGCAATTCACACACGGTAGCAGAGAAAATTATAAAAAGCCTACGAGACATGATATACTTTTTCAGACGAGTTATGTTTTTTCAATATCGATGAAGTAATCACTGAAGCCCATATTTATATAAAGAAGAAAATAAGCCTATACAATTAATTATGAAGTTGAATCGTTACTTTGATTCGGAAAGTGCTACAGCGCCATCTAGCTGTAGCGCTGACAACTGCGTAATGCATTTTCGTCTCATCGAGTTCCAAACCACAATGATTTACGAAAGTTTTCCTTCAAAACGCGTTTCGGTCCCCTTTTTCAGCTAGGTCAAAACCGACTAATTTTAACATCCGGATTTTTTTCTGAAATATCTTAGTGATTTGGATGTAATTTTATGAGATTTATTCTTGTAGATCCTATGCTTTGTCAAAAATCGTAAAAATATTGCATACACTGATTTTTTTTTTTATTATGACTAAAACTCAAATTTGTTTAATGTTATATTTTTTTGAAACATTTGTTTTGGTATGGTTATAATACTTAGCAGATTATTTTGCACATGAAAATACATTTAGGTATATCAAAAACTATTCTATTGTAAAAATATATTTGTTTTGTACATGCATGCATGTACATGTTATAAATAGTCTTATCATAATATTCGACTATTGACTTTGAGTTGAAGTGTTTTATACGCAAGTCAATAGATATGCATGTGCCCTTTATCAGCTCATAATAGCTGCAAATGATGATTCATTTGCAGCTCATTATCATCATCTCGATTTGTATGTACGTTATATTCACTAAAAGATGATCAATTTCTGGGCGTGTTTTTATTTCGTTCTTTATTGGGATTATTGCTGTTTTATTGTTATGTATGTTTGGGGAAATTCATTGCGGTATTAATACATTTCATTACATGGTGAGTACTTGCGATAAGCGGTTCTTGATACCAAAATAAATTTCCAACGTTTTTAATTGGGTCGAAACTGTTATCATAAATTGTTTTTTTTCGTAGTTTTAACCAGGAATTATAATAAATTGGAATTCAAATGTTTAAGTGACAGATTTATTTTTGTTAATTGTCAATTGTCGATGCATTAACACGTGTGAAACTTTTAATTTTCCTTTGAGGTCAATAAATCTCGTTCATCTAAATGTTTTTATAAGATTGAAGTAGCAAACGAGCATGTAGTCATTTCATAGTAAGGTAAGTGGCCACTGCCGCTCATGAACATCTGTAGGTAACCGCAGATATAATCGGAGTCTTACCTGAGGATAACCACAGATGCGTTGTTCCCCCTAAGGACTAAGTTGGAACGTTTCTAACAAGTGTGCCTACATTACCACACCCTTTAGCCCAGAACACAGCTGCGCATAACACTGTTGTTATTGAGCAGAAATAGGTGGTGTGTGGTGTGGTGGTGGTGAACCATAAAGATTTCTACCATCTTTACCTTTGTTTAAACTCGTTTAGTGCTTAGCATGTGCATACTAGAACTAGAGATTATATTATGTATTATGATACTTTATCAGAGTTTCGCCAGAACCCATTCCCGCTGATGATTTCTTTGAATTATTAAACAGAATAGTATTAATCAAATTTATTTATTATTTTTTCTAACGCGTATAGGTTGATCTCACTATGTTTTCCTTCGCTATTTAAGTAGGTATATAGTATTACAATTCAATCATATAATGGACCACGTAACTTTAGGAAACAAGAAGTTTCCTAGTATTTGAATCTCTCACAACCGATAAAGTGACAGAGTTTCAACCACTATTGCTGCTTAGTCGTATGGATTTTCTGTGTAAGTGTGCAACGATTAATAATAATAAATAATAGCTAACACTTATCATGCGGACAGTGCCTATAATAATAATAATGTAGTAGATAGTTGTTTAATTATTGACCTAATTCAATTAAAAGTTTACTTTTCTTAATCTATTCTGGTTATTATGTCTTTGTTTTAATTAATTACAAGTATTTTAATTTTAAAAATAATCTCACCTAAGAAATAATAACAAACAAAAAGGTGACCTTTAAGTTTTATAACCTTACTGTTTGTTATTGTTATCAATGAAAGATGTTTACTTAATTAAAATAATTTGATCATAAAACTTATTTCTTGAGCCTTAAAATATCTGCGGATTAAAAGGTAGTGATCAGTAATACATTTGGTTATTAAGAGTTTAATGTTTTATTTTTCGGAAATATTTGCACTTCCACAACGGCACACGAAAAATTGCAGGTATCAGTGTAAAATACAGATTTAAATGTCAAATTTCCATACAGAAAACTTCCTCCATAATATTTCTGTGCCACATCTTCTAAATTGATATTTATTGTGTAGTTACCCTGTAAATCAATGGAGTTCATTTTTATATCTATGTAGGTATAATCAATAGAAAAAATGCAATAGGTCACTTAGCGCTGTTTGTGTTTATAACCAGGACTGAAAAAGAAATGAGAGATAATTATCAGAATGTAGGCATTGAAATGTAACTGCAGAATTGCTTCTCATTTTATTTTGTAACTCCAAGCTATTAAAATAATTTTCTTTTTGTGAAATTGAAGTAGCAAATGAGTTATGGCAAAGTGGTCACCACACTGGTCCGACACACAATGAGATTCGGATTCAACCCACGTCTTAGACGAGGACGGATTTAGACTAGATCTGGGTGGTGGTCGTCTTTAAGTATATTCATGGCACTTACGAATACGTACGCCAACTAAACACCCAGACCCAGAACAGTAAACTAAACTGCTCTTTCTGTCTGGCCGTGGATCGAATCCGGGACCCGCTGCGCCTCAGACCGGTATGGTGACCGCTCCGCCACGCGGGTCATCATCAACTGTGATAGTCACTTGCGTGGATTTGGTACGATTGTCCCATTAAAACTTACTCCTATTGGCTCGTAATTTGTTTCTCGCCATTTGAACGACCTCTGTTGTGATTATTTTCTTAAACTTTTATCAAGCCTCAAGATCGTCGTGTTTATTTACGACATCTTATTACTTCCGTACACTTTTACTTCATTTCATTAATTGAAAGAGTTTCGTAGGATATATCCTCTAACTTACAATACTATAAATACCTCTAATTCTGACAGGTCTTACTAGTTAACTATTCTTGTACTTTTTGTCTAAAATTGTATTTCTAGACTTATTGTAACGATAAAAGTTACAGATACATAACTCACTTTATTGAAAACACAGTTTTGCCCAACATTTAATATTGCTCTTATTAACGGTCCCATGAAGAGGTGATCGCATGGATTCTTCATTTGCAACCTTACCAGTGGTTTGTCATTCGCCATAGCAATTATCTTGCCCTGATGAAGAAGTAAAAACATAATCTATTCATGCGGTATTTCTATCGTGTATAATTAATAAATCATATTCTGTGCGTAATTATAAATCTAAGATTTATACGCAATTGCGAGAAATGTAACGGCTACAAGAGTTATTTAATTATATTGTGGATATAAGTAATCTATATAAACAAAGAAAACGTATATCCCCAATTTCAACATAACTATTGTTTTTTGTTCTGATAATAACTTTGGAAAAGGGAGATCTCCCGCCAGGCTGCCTCATCCTGGATCATGCCTGGGGAGCGGCCGTGCTCCGACAGTCTATGTTCGAAACTTGTATATATGCGCGATGTTGAGAAAACTCCGTTAGCGCGTTTCAGAATACGATGACGTCATCTCTCGTTGAGTAGTGGGAGGTCGCCACATAACCATACCTTCACGTTAACTTTTACCGACATCAACGTGGATTTATACAGTAACTTTTAAAAAGACCATACAAGAAGTCATAATCATCATCACCATCCTTACTATTGTTACAACTATCAATGTCAAGATAATCATAAATATTATCTTTGTCATAGACGTCACCACTATCGTAGTAATCAAATAAACATTTTTTGTGGTTGTGGTTACTATCGCCCATGGACATCTGTAAGCTACTTCATATAGAATAAGGGTTATATCTCGATCACAAATACATTGCTTACCCATGGACTAAGTTGGTTACCTAACATATAAATCAGCCGGCAACCACACCCTCCTACCGAAACGCTAGAGCTGCTTAACGCGAGAAATAGGTGTGGCGGTGGTACTTCTCCGGTCGAACTACACTGGTTTTATCACCTGGTAAAACCTTACTATACCTTGGATGGAGTCACATTTTCCAATATTTGTATATTGTAGATGAGGTTTACTGCGTTTTCCATTTTAGCAGATATCACACAGCAGTCTTTACGCTTCGGCCCTTTGCAGTTCACGAAGCTTGTTACTGCTAAGGAGAACTCTCCCTGCAAAAAAATAAAGTTTTTTACCTTATAATTATCCTTAAATAGAATATTTATAAGTTTTTTTGTTGATCTCAAACGTGGGAAAGTAAACTAATATGAGTTTCTATTTAGTTCTCATAGTTAGGAACGCAAGAAATCCAAGATCAATTTCTTATTGTAATTCTCGGATGTATCTTCACTCATGGATCACTCTTCAAACCAGAACACATCAAGGTTTTCCACTGTTATTATTAGTCTGAAAAAGATGTGGTGTTTTTGCCGCCGCAGTCGGGCTACCAAGAGTTCTACCACCGTTAAATAGACACATATGGTGGTAGAACCAATGTAGTTCGACCGGGGAAGTACCACCGCCACACCTATTTCTAGCGTGAAGCAGTTTTTGCGTT
>DWNE01009038.1:0-11156 GCA_018249875.1 Cecropterus toxeus | reverse complement strand
AATCCCACATAACCCGGCGTTGCTCCCACGGCGTCGGGTACCTTTTGAAGGTTTGCCCCTCGTGACAAAAAAAGAAACAAAATAGGTTTAAATACTTAATCTTATAATTTTTTCTTTCATAACTGTTGCGCAACTTTTGATATATGTGATTGTAATGTAAACTTATGTGTAATAATGAGCCAAGTTGCTTCTTATTAATAATCATGATAGCAACAAAATCATAAAAATAGATAATTAAAGTGTGATCACTTTGAACATAAATATTATATTTATAATATATGTTTATTTTTATAATATTACAAGCGAACCCGTAGTACCTTTTAGTTTTATAAATGTAAATACAAAAGTAGGTCACTCGTTATGTAACGAACAAAAATCGCTGCCGTGTCGTGCGATGTAAAGATTCTTACAGATAATAGGAGCACGGCTTGGTGGTGGGATCATAATGAGATATGTCTTGCGCACGCATCTCATCTCATCGACTTAGGGTTTCCGTGTCGGTTAATTATTTCATTAAAGTTTATAATTACTTTATTAAATCTCTCGTTAACGAACGCTATCGGTAGCGCCGTGATTTTATAGATCTTTGGTTTTTGCTTTTGCGAGGTGTTACCACTTAGTTTACATAATAAGAAACGTTACGCTCCATCAATCCATCAGCTTTTTAGGTACACTGCGAAAGATAGGCCATAGTCCAATGAGCCTTTTTGTTATTAGTCACCACGTGTGACATGTATTGATAACAGATGGTCTTGATGACACGAAGGAAACTGCTGTCGCACATGTCCTGGAGCTGGAGCCTTAATGGCTTCCTATGACATTCATGAGAACGAGTTCTAAGCAACACACCACAGCACATAACTTTTACCGTCTAAAACCTATTATTTCTGTTTCACAAACTTGTGATTGTTGGAAAGAGCACTAATGCTTGAAGAGTTTTGTTTTAATTGCCAATTTAGTCATCAGGGTGAACACAGATCTCTTGTTAAAGTTAACGGAGTTTAGGTTGGCCTACTACCAACCTGGAAAAGCTATAGAGAGAAATTTATAAAAAAAAAAATACAAAAACATTTAATGCCGTTTTTCTCTAACAATTTATTTATAATTGTCCAAAATTCGTACCTGAAACCTCCGGAAAGAGATGTCAAACTGCATGTGTGCGTCCACATACCTTCAAATGACAATCATCATTAAGAGAATCTGGAGCATGTCACATCTAGACGATGTCTCCGTGTAATCTCGTTTTGATGATCGTTATTCGTTCGTAATGGACCATAAACGCCATTCGGATGAATCGGCGATTACCGGCGTGACCATGTGTGGACGGCAAGGTTGTTGCCATGATTAAGTTAATTATCATGTTTCGCAAATATGATGCAGTTTCTTATAACGTGCGTCTGATAGATTTACCGAGGGATACTTTTATTAATATTGCTTACTGGTGCGAAATAGGGTTTTTTATTTGAAGACCAGTATTCAATTATAACAAAAATCATAAGTAAAAAGAAAAGTAATCTAAAATGGTTATTTCTTGAAGTGACATAGTCTGTAGGTGCGTTAGAAGATTTTTGTTACATGAAAATTTAATGGTTCCCGCCAGCAACTAGCGCGGCAGGGTCAGAACCTTGCGCCATCTGTCTGTAGACTGTAAGAAAGATTTAATGACTTTATCAATGCTTTTCTCCTCGTTCAAGAAATATTATTGTAAAAAAATGTTGAATTCTGCTTATCTTTTGTATAAATATTTTATGTGTCGCAATCTATTATTTAAATACTCTTACCACACTCAATATGTACGACATACGTTGACCAGACCAATGTTAATAATTTAGACTTTAAAAATGGAATTTTAATAGCGTAAATTTTTACTTTTGCAATTCTCACGTCTGCCTATTTTTTGTTCGTTCTATATATCTAGCGAGTTTATGAAATATATAATAACACATTCTTGATAACCCACATATACAGAATAACTCACTATGTTCTATTTAAAATAAAACACAGCAATGAAAATTATAATAGGCTATGCAGCCCATCACTACTCATATGCTTTAAGTAGAAAATTATATATTATTATCATTTTAGTATAAAACAAATTAAAATTCAAAATAATCGTAGCACACAAAGCAAAAAACACAAGCGCGGAAAAACCATATATTAGAAATGCCCTAGACATGTTAGATAATGTTAACTTAGAGGTGTGAATACACGGTTCCTCGTGATTATTTGCTCTATCAAAATATCTCGTAATATGTGCTTATAGTGGTAGTATGGAATGTATGGATTACGGTAATGGAATTCTGAACAATACGATAATGATGCTGCTAAAAAGCTGCGATTATATTTACGTTTACGATACCTTTCATTTTATTTTGTGGCTTGTTAATTTTTGATATAAGTGCCAAAGTGCCAACTGCCATCAATAGACTTCGAATTTAATCAATTCCAAATTTCCAAAAAGATAAGAGTCCCATCTAATGTTAGCCACAATTTCATTGTTCATTGCGATCTAATTTTCAATGTATGGATATATTTTACTTACAGTTTGTTGTTAATCTGTCTTTATGGTTATTCTCCACATCGGGTGGATGTTGCATCGTAGGACCGCGGTTTCTCTATATAGTGTTTATATGTTATGTGTATGTATGTATAGTTCATCAAATTCGCTTGTAATCTTGCTAATCACAACATGCACGATAGTATAAGCAAAATTGTGATTTTCGTGCAAAAGCCGCTAATGTACAACAAAGAACACAAGCCTGTGTAAAATCACACAGATACACCTTGTTCTAATTTGAAGCGGGTTATTACACGCTGTATTCAACAAAGACTAAGATAAGATAGATACTAAAATATTCATCAAAGTTTAGCAATCCACCTGTGAAGAAAGGTTAAGGTTTAATACAAATTTAAACTTGCCGGAGAAGTAGCTATGTGGGATGGTTACCCGTCGATGTGTTTTTTCCCCTGATTTCAATATAGGTATATCATTTATGTACAAATTATCACAGACCTCTATTGAAAAGGTATATGATTGAACCAAAATACAGTTTCAGTCGTACATGAAAAGTGTTGTATTCTTCTGCTAACGTTAATGAGAGGCTGTGTCAGCTAATCACAATAGCTGAGACTAATTAAAACGTATCTGTTTCTTAATCTAGCGTATGGGGAAATGAGAGCGCTTAGCTTTGCGACCACGCACGCGCATTTGCGTCGTGACGCGCTTTATAACGAGTCGAGCGAATTCTTTATGTGTGCAAGGATGACATGGATAGATATTACCAATGGATTTGTTGTCGGAGATTTATTTTTCGCAAAACACTGCTGTTATTAAACAAAAATAGGTGGGGCGGTGTCGAACGGTGTCGAGGTCCAAATGTGGTTCTACCTTACCTGTAGATTTTATTCGTGTCTTATAACGGTAGAAGTGTTTAAACACTACTAGAGTGTGGCGATGGAGACATACTTATTCGTGGCGTTCCAACTCGTAGCCGTTGGAGTGGCGATGTTAGGGGAGGCCTATGTCCAGTGGACCTCGAAAGGCTGAATTGATTATTCATAAATTATTTTATTTGTGACTACCTTACCAAATTACGAATATTAAATGACAAATGAAAGAAAAAAACTACACTAAGTGAGTATAAAGAACGCTCCAAAAATACTATTGATTATATAATATTAACGCATTAGTTTTAGTGTGCATTAACATAATTAATGTTTAAAATTAATTAAAATTTATCTACTTAGTAATAATAAGATCATCTATAAACAAGGCGTCGCTACCGCCAACGCCGTAGTTACTCGTACTACACATTCGTATTATAATTGTTTATAAAACACACGTACACCACCGCAACTCTTAGTAGCGGCGGATGTCCCAACGATGATGTATTTACGGTAAATATGACGTAGTTTTACGTGAACAAACTGCTATTGAACGGCCATAAACTACGGGTTGCGTACACAAGTTGCAATATCAATTATTCTATGTCACATCGTCTAGTGATTGAAAGTCGTCTCCATTTGTTGGTCAGAGGTTCTAAGCATCTCCAATTTTCATTAAAGTGTGCGAATCGTTCTATTACCTATTATAAAAAAAAACAGTGATGATAATGACGGGTGGGTGTGAGTAATGATCCGATTTGTGTGAAACACACACAGATTGTTTGTAACCTATACAAACACATAGAATACTATTTAATATGGTAAATATGGCCAAAGCAGACCTAATCGCTAATTTAATTAGAAACTAATAGTAATTTTTTTTAATCATAAGTAAATATTTTAAGAAATTTAACTTCCATAAAGTTTTCAAAGGTGTGAAGTCTATTCATTCTCATTTAGACAGCGTGGTGGACTAAGGTCTGAGGCCCTCTCATTATTAGATGAGGCTGTGTCCAACAGTAACGCGATATTGGGTTGACGAGGCATGGTTGACGAGGTTGCATTGCTGTCTAGGCTGTTCGATAGCTATCTTTATGTGAGGGCTATGAAATATCGTTAGACTTATATTTGCCACACATATTTTATTCGCATACGGTACGATCTCCAGCATAATTTTATGGCCCCATAAGCGTTGCGTTCCGCGGCCCTTAGTTATAGAAACATTATAGTTTTGTGTTTTAGTTTGGAATGCAGTCACGTTCTGAAATAACTGTTAATACCTGCGTGTACTTTCGATGTAGTTAACTCATACGTGATTGATTTGTAATAGGATGTTCTTTTTAACTTTTGTTACATATTTTTTGAAAATGCAAAATATTACGATTACCAATAAAGGCATTCAAATGTTCCAAAGCGAATGATTTATAGCTAGAAAGAAAGAGCCTTTAAATTATAACAACAAATAAAGCTAATAATTTGCATTTAATTAAATTTGGTTGCCTGTATTTTGAGTAATCATTAAATACTGACATAGTTATAATGACATTATTTCTATTTAAAAGTTATTTTTGTAATATTAATAACTTTACAAATGAAAAACGTTTATTGTGCCATTTTTTTATTTCTTTTAACTGGACGGTTACTTTCCGTAACCATGTATATTATTACTACGCATATACTTTTCGTGACATATACGAATATCAACAGTACTACTTATAATATAAAATTTAGTAAAGCCTCATTCCTTTTTAAGGTGGCCATAAGTGTCTTCAGGCGACTTGACCACTTAGCATCAAACTGCACGTTCATGTATTGCTTTCATTACATAAGTAGACATTTAACACAACTAGGTTTGCTTGACCTCTGTGCTGACCCTGGTTTCCAATCTTAGGCACGCACTGCTTTTTGTGACTTGAATCATAATTATATTTAATGTTAATTATAACTTGTTTTAACGATGACGTTCATCGTGAAAAAATACGTTAAGCAGTTATGTGATATGTTACTTGTGATGTGTACATATCCGCATTTGAGGGACATGGTTTCCTTATTTCTATTTATATTAGCAAATGAGAATGTTTTCACTTGATTATTACTGGTTCATGGACATCTATATGTAACTTTGGAACATATTACTAAGTATAACTACCTAGTATTTAAGCGTCTTTCCTTTGTCACATTCTTCAAGTTTAAAGGTGCTACAATTATTTATGGCTCGACTCGGAAAGCACAATCGCAACACCTGTTTCTACCTAATAAAAATAGTGCTGTGTGTTGCTGTGTAGTGGTCTGAAGAGAAATATACTTATCTGAGGCGCTCTAACTTAGTTTTCAGAAGATATAACGCATCTATGATTAATCTCAAAATTAGCAAGCTGAAGTGGCAATGGGCAGCCACATCGTTCGTAGGGCAGATAACCGATGGGGTAGAAGAGTCCTCCAATGGAGACCACGTCTAGACAAAAGGAGCCACCCCCCGACTAGGTGGACTGACGACTTGAAGAAGACGGCGAGTAACCACTGGTTTCAGATAGCCCAGGACCGGTCGGAATGGTGCCGATTAGGGGAGGCCTATGTCCAGCAGTGGACTCACATAGGCTGATAGATAGATAGGTATATAGATTAGTCTCATGTATCTCATCTCTGTTCTTATCTAGGGGTAATTACAGATGTCCATGGCGGCAATGACCACTTTCCATCAGATGGATCCATAATTTAAAAACAAAAACAGAATACATAAACGCTTTGAAAGCTTTCTACACTCAAATCCCACAGTAGGATTTTCATCTGTCTCGTGGGTGCCATGGACACACAAAGACGAATACACAAACACCCAGACCCAGAATAGAAATCTAAACTCATCATTCACATTGCTGTCTGGCTGGGGATCGGAGCTAGGGCCCACTGCGTGTCAGTCCAGTATGATGACTGCTCCGTCACGCGGGTAGTCGCAATACAGCAACGCTAAATCTTGGTGTAATAAGGCAGTAATAGGAGTGGTGGTAGTGCCTCTGAAGTTGTACTACGGTGAGTTCCTAGTAGATTTATTAAATAGAGAAGTATTAGTAGTAATTGACAGTTGTCAATATTTTGGTATTTCACTCGAAAGATTTGCTGCCAGTGCTTAGTTGAAAAATGAATGTTGACCACAAAATACAACAGCTTTATGTTAAACATCGCACATTGAAAACTAAAGAGATTGAACGCATAATTTAAGTTAAGAGTACTTGAAACTATTTCTAATAACATAATTTATCGTCTAGCGAATCAAAAGGGCGACCATTTCGTGCTACAACAGGACAAAGGTAATCGATACGTTTGTTAATAAACGCGTTTCATAAATCTCCCAAAATGCGAACACAATTGTTTTATTTCCATCAATTCCAAATTTAATTTCTGCAGGTCCCTTTATTCTGGTGCGATATGTAAAACGTAAAGGTCACGTATTTCGTAAAGTCAGCTTTGGGCTATACTAAAATTGTTAACGTGTATTGTGTCACTAATTGGATCCATTAGTGTCTGTACGTAACACGATGTGCCGTCGCACTACCGTCTAATCTGTGTAAAATATTTATAAGCGGATCTTATTGGATCTAATCTTTTTAGTAACATCGTTAAAACATTAAAACAAAACCCCGACTGCTTAAAATATTTTTTTTGTTAAGTTTTAGAGATTCTTTATTACTCATAAGACATACATTGGTCACTTATAATGAGAAACTTAAAATCTTAAATAAGTACAATTTTTTATTCGGTGTTTGAATATGTGTTCATAATGATATGATATATTTAATTAAACGTGTTTTTGAGTTTTTGTCAAAATAGTCATGTAAAAGTTTTATTATATAAGATTGGTTTATTTACTAGCTTTTATTTGATACCCATATTATCGTAAAAAATCGTCCATTTCCTCCCTTATTCCTCTATTTCCAGGCACCATTTTTTTAATGATATAGCCTATATCACTCTGCAAACTGAGATAATTCTAATGATATGTCATACGTCACAATCTGTCAAGCCGTTTGGGCTGTAGCGCGCGCCAAAGAAATGGACATATATACAAACAAACATGCACACATATGCTCTAAAAACATTACCCTTCTTCTGATGCGGTCGAGTAAAAATGCTTTTAAATAAACCTAAAAAATTCAATATGTAATTTCTAAAATATATGGATAATGGCTATATTCAGCATATTGGAAAGCCAATATTCGTTAATGACACACACGTACATACGCAAATTTTGATGCGTTATTAAAATGTATCACTGCTAAAACTTTCAAATTATCGACAAAATTAAATATCCCATTTCTAAAACATATGGGTAATACTCATGGTTATTAATTAACAGTGCAGTTGAAGACCTTATTTCACTAAGTAACCAACAAAACATCTAAGTTGCTTGCGAGAGTGTGCAGTTGTACTAAGGTTAGGCGACGAAGCAATATTGGGGACAACTATTAGAAAACAGTTATTTTTATGACACTTTTGGTTGTTATTTTTATGTTCTTGTATAATAATTTGAATTGTTTTCGTAATAGATATGCGTCTTAAGGAATAATAATACGCATACATATTGAACATTGTATAATAATATTTGGTTGCGAATTATAAATGTTTATTGTTGTTGTAAAATTTTTATTTGTTAATTTGTTGTTAAAATATTTAATAACTTACAGGCATATTTCTGAGCTTAGTAATCTCTTTTTTCTTAATTGAAAAAATAAAGATAAGTATTATAACAAATATTTTTGTAAATATAATGACTCTATGTCATCGAATATTTTTCAGGCCTTCTTCAGTAGCAGTAAAAATGGTAAACTCTAGTCGGAAGTGCGCACTTATCTAACCTAAATAATTGTACCTTATTTTTTGACAAACAAAGATGATTATGATTAAGGTTTCCGGACCAATACTATATAAAAACTACAAAAATTCGTTTGTTGTATGGGAGTCCCTCGTAAAAAATATTTTATTCTGTTTCTAGTATTTGTTGTTATAGCGGCAACAGAAAAACTTCATCTATGAAAATTTCAACAGTCTAGCTATCACGTTTCATGAGATACAGCCTGCTGACAGACGGGCGGATAAACGGACAGACGGACAGCGGAGTTAGTAATAAGGTTCCCTTTGGGTACGGAACCCTAAAAAGGCTCATGCCCAGCAGTAATGTACAACTTCTTATGCGTTTTAACTTTTTACTTGCATTGAAGGAAAATTTTACAACATGACTCAATAAAACGAACCTACCGCATCGTAAATCTACTAATAAGACAATTAATTAACATGCAACATACATACAAAATGCTCTGTTATTAGTTAATTCTGTCAATATGTAAAACATTGCTTTACGGAAACGTACGTGATGCAACCGCTATGAGTGGCAGGTACCGGATTTTAGATTGTTCCGTGTACTGTATTATGTAAAAAATTCGATAGTCCACATCTATAAAATGTCATTAGACATTATCGTGGCTTGCATAAGAATATTGCCGTATAAAAATAATTATCATGTATATTTATTGTGACGAAATTTTCATAAATTTGCGATAATGTTAATTTAATATTATATGAGGCTTTGTTTTGATGAACTTTGACTTCTGCGGATGTTTTGTGCCTTGAAATGTTTGGTAGCATTGTCTGACTTTGGAATTGAAAACATTTTAGTTGTGTAATACATCTAAATACTGATTAATGTTTATTCAATGGTTGAAATTTGCAAATTGTAAATCATAACAATTACAAAGAAGGAAAATATGAATTTGCATATTTCAAGTAATGTATTTATATAAAAAACATTACTTATTCATTTTTTTGATATGACTAGGTTGCCTTCCCATTACAATAATTTTAAGCCATACATATGTGATTTTCCTTGCTTCGCTTATAATCTCTTGAAGAAAAAGTATGTTTTTTCTTTAATTTGAAGGGATGCTAAGGATCGGGAAGATGATAAGGAACATATCATTATGAACAAAAAATCGTTGTAGGCAGTCGGGTTTTTTGTTTCAATATTTTTAACAATATTACTAGTTATAAGGAATAAGGAAAAGTATTTTCCATTTTAATATAAGACAAAAGAAAATAAATACAATAAATTATAACTGAAACATTCAGTCATATTTTAAAATATAATGTATTTTCCTGTCAAATTCAATTGTTTCATATGTAAAAGTCATCAAACGATTTTTTAATTGCCAAAAGACTTTATAATTTGGGGTCGCCGCACACATATTTCAAAGAGCATGTTAAATCATATATCATCATTAACTGAAAGAGATCTTGTTATGAATATGAATGCGATATGAATATACTTCATTTATGTAACCCGGTTTACTCACCGTAACACTGGTACCAATCTGCTAGCAGTATTTCAAACCGGCAAAGTGCGAGTCGAACTCGCGCACAAAGGGTTCCTTACCATCTATAAACTAGTTACATTTCATTTGCTTACATACATACACACCTTGCTCAATATTGCTTGAAGTAAATAATCTCAGAGGGGCAGCCAGGAGCTCATAGCACAGGGTATCCTAGTTTGGGTTCCTGACTCCCAATTACAAATGTAACATAAGCAAATTTGTAACCTTAGTACTTAAGACTTTTGGGAGTAATAAAGAAATTATTATTATTATTATTACATGGTAAAAAACATTAAAACCAAAAACCCGACTGCTTAAAGCGATTTTTTTGATCATAATGTAATGTTTAATTCAACGCTTATAAGAGTTTTTGTCAAAACAGTCAAGTAAAAGTATTATATATATATATTTAGATTTGTCTATTTATTAGCTTTCAGTTGTCATTTTTTTACTATTACGGCAAAAAAATGTCCCTCCCCCCTTTTTCCTCTATTTCCAGGCGCCACTTTTAAAAATTACATAGTCCATGTCACTATGCAAACTGAGACAGTTCTAATGATACGTCACAATTCGTCAAGCCGTTTGGGTTGTAGCGCGAGTCAAAGAAATTGGCATAGATACAAACAAATATACACACATACATATGCTCAAAAAACATGAAGGTAATGTTTGACGCATTCGGGTAAAAACGACAAAAATCACGTTTTTGTATGGGAGTCTCCCGTTAATATTTATTTTGTTTTTAGTATTTGTTGTAATAGCGGCAACATGGATTCATATAAAATCCGTCATCCGTCGCATCCATGAGCCGTCACGGTTCACGGGAGACAGCCTGGTGACAGTCAGGACAGGAGGGCAGCAGAGTCTTAGTAATATGCCTCGTTTTTATATTTGGTTACGGAACCCTAAAATTGTTGCTAGGTGCAGTTTATTAGTACATTTTAATATGTTACGGTTTAAGCTGTTTTGGAATTCCTTCTCGTCTGAAATTCGGCACGAAATTCAAACAAGTAACATATTAAAATGTATCTATTCCGCGATAATATCAGCTTAAGTTCAATTTATTAATGCCTTTTCTCAAGTAAGCAATGAATAGTAATGTTTTCATAAGATTATAATAGGAAATGAGCTTGCAGTCCACCTGATGGTGTGTTGTCTGTTGCCGCATATAGACATCTGTCACCAATTCCAGATAGATAGACCAGTGGTCATATCTGAAGTCAATCAGAGATGCATTGCCATTCCTTATGTTGATTAGATTACATCACATGATGATAATAAAATGCACTTACTGGGATACTTGCACACAGATAAACAGAAAATTGTTTTCGTATTTTTTACCGACTTCCAAAAAGGAGGAGGTACTCAATTCGTCTGTATTTTTTTTTTTTTTTATGTTTGATACATCGA
>DWNE01009037.1:0-11157 GCA_018249875.1 Cecropterus toxeus | reverse complement strand
TATTCATATTGCTAAGGACAAGTAATGACACTTTACTCGTTTCTTAAATATAGAAATGCTCTTGGAGTCGCGTATATATACTTCTAGTTTGAAAGGTATGATGAAACTGAAACATAAAGTAGTAAGAGCATTACTGACCCTTATATTTAAATTTAAAAAAAAATTACTAGCGCTTGTATTTTTTGGCTTCCAATAAAATTAGGTGAAATAACGATGTCATGGGGCATGGGGCAAATTGACGGTTATTAGTAGATTTTATGCTTAAATATTAAGAAGTTACAATAACGTAATAGGAAGTATATTTAATAAAAACATGTAGTATATATCACACATACGAAGGGGTAACGGAATATATACGCGCCACGCACATATATGAAAGTAGAGACTGGTTGCGCGGAAGGCGCATGACGGCCTAAATCGATCGGGACTCCAAAATGTGAAAATAGATGTTTAACATAAAAAAATCCAAATGTTCGAGAGATCAAGCTAAACCGACCTTAGATCCGCGTCCTTACACTACATAATAGCCGATTATGTGCACCGATTTGGCAAATTGATTATGTACGGCTAATTATAGAGCAGCCACAAAGTTGCGTCGGGTGTCATAAGCGCTCAAACTGTGTGATCGAGCGAGGTCAGTTATAAATCTGTTCGGAGTGCCCGGAATGCGATCCAAGCTTCAACACTGTAAACATTAAAGTCTCCACAACCAAATTCGTCACGATATTTTATGATTAAATTATCAACGGATGTTGTAGATTGTTCATATATATGACAAATCATACTTTACAGTTCTTAGAAACCGTCGTGATTTCACTCTTTGTGTATTACCGAATCATCCATCTGCCAGAATGTTGAAGAACTACATGGACACTTATATGAGGCTTTTCAATTGTACAGGACTGACATTGAAACATCCTTCCCGTAGGTCTCTAATGCTGTTTGGGTTACCGACTCTTTGGGGGAAGTAACCACTTACTACTTTGATTTAATTGTCTTCCACAGAAACAGAGGGTATATGGATTTTTTCAAGAATAAGGATCACTAAGAAAAAAAATTGTGATTTAAATCATAATATGTCTCACCCATAATTTTGAAAAGCACAGTCACTTCAAAAGTCACTTGACGCGGTAAATTAAAAGTGTGATAACCCGTAGGACTGATAATGTTTCAATTTCTTTAGCAAAGTTTAGTGTTTACGAAATTGACGGATGTTCGAATTAAATATACGTAGGTATAGTGGAAACGCGCAAAGCTATGAAACAGAGAAGCAAGGCTTGGCAGAGAGAGATGTTGTCGTTACAATCTACGTATCTAGGTACCGCCGGGGCTATTGTTAGTTGGAGAGGTGAAACTAGAGAATTGGTTTCACGTTATTCCGTTAGATAAACAAGATTTGAAATGTTACAGGCAATGCTAAGAATGAACTAACGTCCGTATTTAAACTTAGACATCTTTCATAATATGAAAAATGTAGGTACACATCAATATTTGTACCTAATTTTTTTACAAATACAATGTAGGTACAAATATTGATTTGTACCTATTCTTTATAATACGGAAGTAGCACTCCATCTGGTAAGTGGCCCCTGCCGCTCATGGACAAATATAAATCAATCCCAGGCAGGAACAATCTTACCTGAGGTTAGCTACAGATGCTTTGCTTCCCCTGAGTAATAATTTGGAATGCTTCGGACAAGTATGCCACCCTTACCACACCCTTCAGACCAAAACAGCAGAAATAAATCATTTTCATTTTTAATTTTCAAATGAAATTTCACGTGGCGGTGCTGCCTCCGGAGTCTAACCGCAAAGAGCTCTACCACCCTTTAATTTGATAATTTTTAATACGTGTACCTATAATTTCAGTGTAATTTTATTGAAAAATACGTCTGTATTATCGTAGCATTGATCGTGATACTATGTATGTTGTTCTGGAAGTAGTAACGTAAAAATTTATGACCGGTATTTGGTCCTTACGGCGCCACTGACGTAAGACTATTCACAAACAACTCTACCATTTGAGTTCTACTTAATTACTTATCAAATCTTTCCTACATAAATATGATGAAATAAAGATATTATACCATTTATGAAAATAGGTTACGTAGGTAGGTACACACTTTGTATGTTTTTTTTTTATTAATATGAAGTAGCAAACGAGCAAGCAGCCCACCTGATGGTAAGTGGCTACTGCCGCCGATGGACATTTGTAAGCATCTTCATATAGAACAGGGGTTCTATACAAAGTTGACCACAGATGCGCTGCTACTCCCGAGGACTGAGATGGTCTCCTCATATAAAAGTGAGCCAGCAACGACACCCTTGCATCGAAACGCAAGAACTGCTTCACGCTAGGAATAGGTGTGGCGGTGGGACTTCCCCCGTCGCACCACATTGGTTCTACCACCTGGCAAACTAAACTGTAACTAAATTGACTAAAACCTAAAAGAAATACAGTATATTTGAGTGTATTTTAGTGTGCATAAACATACAAAAATTTGATGTAGGTACACCAATACTAATAGTAAATACACCTATTTTTAATAACGTTCGATCTTAGTCATCAGGGTAGCACCTGTGGCCGATTTCAGGCAGCATTGTAATCCTATTCGGGCATGAGTAAAAATTTCCATGAGCGGCATTTTTTATCACTTACTGTTAGATGGAGTGGATAAACACCGGGTTTTTGAGTTAAAAAAATATGCTAATGTTTGTGTTTTTCCTAGTAACAGTTACCAGGTCATTTTTAGGGTTCCGTACCCAAAGAGTAAAACGGAACCCTATTACTAAGACTCCGCTGTCTGTCCGTCTGTCTGTCGCCAGGCTGTATCTCATAAACCGTGATAGCCAGAAAGCTGAAATTTTCACTAATGATGTATTTCCGTTGTCGCTATAACAACAAATACTAAAAATTAAAAATAATATAAATATTAAGGTGGGTCCCCATACAATAAACGTGTTTTTTGCTCAAAATTGTAGATAATGGTGCGGAACCCTTCGTGCGCGAGTCCGACTCGCACTTGACCGATTTTTTCAATTGCCAAACCAAACGTAGCAAATTTGTTTGAATAAAAACATGAGGATCATAAAAGTGTGATGCAGTGGAGCAAGAAATTAGAATATAATGAGTTACGGGCCATTGTCTCGGCGCTAATTCCCCGTGAAGGTGATTAGCTGGATAACACTGAATAATTCAACGATACTGAAAAGTATGCTACGTTATTCATCTGAAATGTTCTCCTCATTTTGACGGAGTATTACGAAATTCTACGGAATTTACCCAAGAGTTTTGCTGTTAAGCTTTGCGTTATGGATGCTGAATTATTAAGTAACTATTAACCTCGATGTTGTTTATGTGTTTTGTCTTTTTGCTGAACAACCAAATAAAATAAAAGTCGTCTATGCGTCATGGAATTCATAAAAAATCATTAAAGATAAGGTTATAATACGGCTACACTAGCAAATTAAAATAATAGTCGGCATTTTAATACGATACTTTGACATTTTTGGCTTTATTTGCCATGGTGTTTGTAATTAAATCGTACAAATCTGATATTTTTTTTGTAGTTCGAGAAGGCGTTTCTGAGTCTAGTCTTAGAATTAACAAGATTTAAGCCGTTCAAGTGCAGAATGCTAGACTTTCTAACTCTTTTATTTAATACATTAGAAAAAAACTCAATCAATAACTTTGTACTAAAATTCAGACATGTAACGTGCTTTTTAATCAAATTTTATACATCCAATAAATCAATGAATCGTATATTTGCATGAGTATATGTACAAAGTTTTACGTGTATAACATTACGAATATAATCTTGTATCGTAATTGTATTGTATTGTATCTTGTATTGTATCGTAATTGTATTGTATCTATATTCTAACAATCGAGACGAAACATAACGTTACATATACATATACGAAACATCCCAATATCAAGGCTTACTGTTGCTTGAAATGAAATAACTGAAACGAAATTATCTGAACGAACTAACGAGCAATTCCAACGGAGTCGTATCCGGAAGGTCGTTGAATATATACATAGGTACTAGGTATTACTTAGTATTGAGCGCTTGATGTTCGTAGTTACGTAACTCGTAAACATGACCAAACAGCCTTTTCATACTAGCGATGTTCTGAAGTTTAATTATCCTTATATAGGTATACATACAAATACCTTGTATGTACGAATATGCGTATGTATATGTAAACATAAAATTCAACGAAGAGCAATTTTAGCCTTATCATTGTAACTTGGTTTTTCATCCTGGAGTCCGAAGTTTGAAACCCAGAGATGTCATTAGTTTTTCTTAAATGATAAGAAATTAATCACTACTGTTTTACGGCGAAGGAAACTATCACGAGGAAACCTACACATGAAAGTGTATAGTTTACTAATTAACACTTGTCCAGCGCGGTGGGCTTAGTTATAAAAATGTCACAAACTGAGAAGACTCGAGCCCAGTAGTGGAACAGTAAAGGGTGGACAACACATACAAATTTGATTACTCACAGGATTCCCACGTAAAGACTATATATTATCAGGAGATACAGGCTGCGTTTTGACCAATTTATGTTTTAATATATATCTACCACACCAACAGTTTCGAATGATAATACCTATAGAAGTAAAAACCTCTCAGTAAAAATAAAAACATCACCTTTCATATTATGATAGGTACTTGCAAAATTTGATCGCAAAAAATCACAAGCAGCAGAAGTATTCAAGGTAAGACAGTATTTATGGTATAATCTAAAAACCCCAGCAGAGTAGTTAGGGAAATGCCAACTTGAAACATTTAAAAACTAGGTAAAACAGAGCGTAGGCGGATAGGGGAGTGAGGTGTCTCCCTTTAACCCTGGGGAGTCTCTGGGAGGGCTTACGTAATAACATCGAACACAGCTGTGACCTACATCGCAGTTTAGGCCATCCATTTGCGAGAGCTGGAAAGTGTTTTTAGCAAACAGCAATAAATAATAAAACTTTTGATTAAAATGTTGAAGGAATTCTAGGCTACTTTAGTACATAGTACTTTTTTCAGTCCTATCTTCTGCTGGACAAAGGCCACCTCTAGCGGAGGTTTTTGCCAATAGTCACCGCGCATGCCATGCGTGCTGGCGAACGCTGCTTTCCATTACTTGAATATTGTTGGTCGCCTCCTACGACATCAATAGTCTTCCTATTGATGTGAAGTGCTACTATACTATACTGCCATCATAGGAGACACGATCACCACTTTACTTCACTATCTCTAAAGGTGGTGTAATTTTATGGTGTACCGTTAGTGGTATCATCTGGTGTAACTGTGACGAAAAACATTGGGGGAAACCTACATGCTTGAGGGTTAATAATGCCTTAATTGTAAGGGAGACATACTTATCCGACAACCTCCTTAGGTGTAGCAACACATCTGTGATCGACCTCAGATAGGGCTCGAATCTTATCGGAATTTGATTACTGATTTTACATTTTTTGTCCATATATTTACCCTCTGTATCGATCGTCAGGTAAGGAATTGTACACATGCGTTCAAGAACACCACAGCGGCTGTCAAGAGGCCTTAAGCACAAGAGCCTCTCGGGAACGACTTACGGGGTCGAGGGCAGCGTGTGAAGAGACACGACCTTCCGAGTCCACGTGCCACTGAACTACTGTGTAATGTAAACATATGACGACGTAATTATTATGTCGGAAAGAAAATCGCATCCCTACTCCATTAGAAAAAAATATACAGTATGATTGATATGAACTTGAACATACAGAGATATCATTGTTGATGTCAATCTATAGTTTTCTTTTGGAAATGCACTTGACATTTATATTTTTAGATATGCACAATGTCAACATTATAAGCTGAATTCATGGGCGTATATAAGGTTCTCCCGTTTTTCCTACCCCCTCTCCATCCACCTCGGATAGGGAATCCGGGACGAGGGTCCCTTACATAAGTGAAAAAAAAAACAAAATCAGACTTTCCGTTCATTTTTTCGTCGACCTTGATTACGTCATTGCTTTTGATGCCCTACTAAGTTATAGGTTTCGTCCACATCGATGTTTTGTAGGTCAATCCAACTAATGACAAAAATATATTTTGCTGTCGAAGTAGGTATATTTATGGGGAATAATATATTTAGAAACGTACATTCATCACGATCGATAGAAACAGTTGCTAAAGCTCCCAAGTAGTTATATTATTATCGATCCGCTAAAGCCATTAGCTAACTGAATATTTAATGAGCAAAAGTCGTGATGGTATTGCTTGAAATACGTTCAAGAATCATTCCCTCACATTTGAGACAACACGCGATATCCGTTTACGAAACGTAGAAGGTTCCATCGTAAAAGTCTCAATATACAAATTGCGTGTCAAAGTTTATGTCTACAACTTTGTAAACTTGGCTAACCATTTGGTCTTGGTTAATTTGGATCAAAGGTCAGAAAGCCAGTATGCGATACGTAGATCATCATCAGGATCATTTAATTATTGTAATAAAGCATTGTAACAAAGCACGCACGCTAAACGTACAGACATGCACAAATACTGATTAGAATAAAATAAATATCATTGTTGATAATTAATCGTACCTACTCGTTTTGTAAGAGCGGAGAATCCTGGCACAGGATTTTAAGTAAATATACTATATTTACTTAAAGGATGTCCCAACAACTATTTATGTTTGTGTACTTAGGTATTATATTTAATTCCATTGCTGCGCGCAGGCATTAAAATATTAAGACAAACAGAACATGAATTATGGTAACGTTTTGTATAGAGTATTCACGAATTTCAGTAATAGTCCTAAAAATCCGTAAATCATTGTCCATGTAACATAGTAAACTAAGTGAATTTCACGGAAAAGGTCTCATCACGCTATTTGTAGATATAGATAATGTGGATACCTACCTTCCTAGTAAGAGAATTTGTAAACTTTTGAGAATTTGTTGTAGATAATTATATCTAGAAACTAATATAAATGACCATGATCTGGCTTATATATTAGAAACCTTAAGGAATTAATGTTAAGGCATCTATTAGACGAAGTACCTAGTTTATCTCCTTGTTATTCGTGTTCTTACATAAGAATATAGTAAGGATATGATAGGACTAATAAAGTAATAACACGCTTTCAAAGAAGCACGCTTTCTACACTCATAGCCCCACACTACGATTTCCTCCTGTGTCGTGGGTGCCATGGACACACAAACACGAATACACAAACACCCAGACCCAGAACAGACATCTAAACTCATCATTCAAATTTCTGTCTGGCCGGGAATCGAACCCGGGACCCACTGTGCGCCAGACCTGTATGAAGACTGCTCGGCTGCGCGGGTCGTTAAGTTGTCGTCGTAATAGTATTCAGGTCTAGATATGTGGGGTTAGGAGTCAAGCCGGGGTATCTGCCCCAGGTGCCAGTGTCAGAGTGGCAAAATCTTCTGCGCTGCTTCTTCTTCTTGACGGTTTTTTTCGCAGACTTAATGAAGAGAGAGGCCGCCACTATCATGTTTCTGCCTCGATTAAAAAGAAATGGATTCGGAACTGAGTAAGTATAAGTACTTACATGTAATAGTTAATGGCGATGGCAAGGTACCACAGTGTGAAGATGATTATTCCTTCCGCCATAGTTGTAGAAGCGTTGTGGGGTACCTATATAAAAAATAACATGAATACAACGAATAGGTACACAAAAAAATTTAATTGACACAAGCAGTAGCATTCAATGGAAGTACAGAAGTTTTATTACTTATATGTACCTATATAAAATTATAAATTATAGAGCGTATGATATAATAATGATAGCAAAGTACTTTTTATTTAAAATGGCCATTAAACGTCACTGCAAATTTTACTATCATTTCTGTGCTATTATAAAACTGCAAGGCGCTTTGAAAGCTATGAACAAATAATTTTCTCATATAAATGATATTTAAACATGCATTTCGCCTGACGCTAAGTGGATGCGGCCCATAAACATGTAATGAACCCTGATTTGATTAATCCTCTTTGAGGCCTGTCACAGATGCGTCGCTTTCCCTTTAGATTATTAGAACGCTTCGTAAACGTTTCTCAGTCCCTACATCATCAGACTGGAATGCAAAAGCGCTTGGCACTGCTGAAGGCAGATAGGTATAGCGGCATCGAGGTATCCACCATAAATGAGTTTTATATTATTAACATCAGATCACTATTAGGTTGCCACATCAATCGATCTATAGAATTTATGGTAGCTTGGGCGACAGACTCCCGTTGAATAAAACGGACTACTATCGATGTATGATTTAGTTTATCATCATCGATGGGTGTACGTTGAAAGATCAGTGAGATCAGAAAGAATGGAGTGGAGCAATGATAGCCTAATGGTTGAAACTCGGCCTCTCAATCGAGGGTCTAAGGTTTGAATCCCAGGCACGCCACTGATTACCACTGATTTTTCTAAAATTATGTGCGTATTAGATATTAATTATCACTGCTTTACGTTGAAGGAAAACATCGTGAGGGAAACATCTGAGAGTACTCTAAAAAAAAGAGTTCTCAGAGGTGTGTGAAGTCTACCAATTCGCACTTGGTCGGCGCGGTGGACTATGGCCTTAAACTCTCTCATTCTGAAAGAAGACCCGTGCCCAGCAGTGGGACAATAAGGTGTTGACGATGTTGAAATATAAATTCCAGTCTAGCATCGATAGATTTTCCTGACCTTTACGCTATACATCTTTGTTAGGTTTGGGAAACTTTGATACGTTTGAAAATGATGTTACACTTTTAAAATTAGTAAAAACCTATGCAAAAATAACACTGTGACTTTCTTTTCCCTTTTTCCGACACGTACAAATACATTTTCTAAGGTTTCTCGCAGGCAATTTCACGTGAACTTGACACGCGAAACGTTTCAAGGCCGAGAGCTAACGAAGCCTTTGAGGTAAGTAGAGCACGAAAATTGGACGCCGCCTGAATAGCGTGTGTGAGACGCGGGCTTTTACATTTTGAATGGGCACTCACCTAGCTTAAAGTTACCGTTACGTAACATGCGTGTAGGTAGCTACCTAGCTACTTACACGCATGTTACGTAACGGTCTACTACCTAGTAGACACGCGAAGAATAAGCTCTTCGAGAATTTATAAATATTTTATTTTTTACTCAATACTTAAGCCTAATTGATTGATACCTAACTTAAGGTAACCTAGGTACTAGGTATTGTTGTCTGAACCACATGAATCTGACGTGGTTTGAAAAAATATACAATTATTTAGTTTATAATTAAATGGAATATAAAACATTATATAAAATATAATAACATATACGTAAAAAGTATTAGTACAATTCTATAAAATACTGTCCTTAGGAATAGGAAATGGTAAAACTCTTGACCTTAAATACTATCTTTGGCCTCACCACATTTTGAAATAGAAGGTAAAAGTGATAATTTATATAACAAGGTAATTAAAGATGATTTTACATACCCTTGCCTGTTTATCAAGTTATTTTAACGAAGAAAAAAGTTAATTTGAATGCCATTTTTGTAATTTATACGGAAACTGTATTATTTATTTACACTTCATAATTTTGTTCTATTTGTATACTGATAAACAAAACTTGGCATTTTTGCCATCTTGATGTCAATGTCATCGTATATTTTTTCTAATTAACATCGGTAAAAAGTTTCGATTTAACTTAGCAAGCTAATAGATGCAGTACCCGGACGAATAAGAAAAAAAATATTCGTCCGGTACCCGGAGGAATAGTCACTCCGTTTAATTTAATCGTAAAAATATTTACGATATATATATGATTGAAGCTAGTTGTTACACTTACAACTACATGATATTATTTACTTTACTTGTATATGTAGTGTATTATTCAGATACAAATGTTTGAATAAACTGTGCTTTGATTCTGGAGGCATCACCGCCATACCAATTTCTGTCTAATGCCTATACCTACCAGGGTTCCTTAAACTTACGCCTCCGCGTACCCCTTTACGACATTAAAAAATACGAAGAACCCCTTAAAAATTACCTTTACTTAGAGTAGATTATCATAATGATTTAATGTAATAATCAAAAGGGGTAATATTTGTATACATGTGATATTAAATTAATAACATATTTGAGATACTTCCGAGAGCAACGTATAGTGTTAGGAATAGATGCGAGCAATATAAGAGGTATTCCATCTGTCTTCAGATAGTAAGGCATCTGTAGCCGACTAAAGGCAGGATTCTGTGCTCGGGTAGAAACACATCTGTAGCTGGCTACAGGCAGGATTCCAATCCTATTCAGGGTACAGATGTCTATGTCCGAACGAGGCCACTTATTTACGATTGGTTAGTCTGATAGATTGCGCGTTGATTTATTTATTCTTTAAACAGTTTTATACGTGCTGAATATTATTTAAGGTATGATTAAAGCAATTAAATATAGTAAGTAAATATGTTTACCTTTAAATATTTGCAGAAAAATGGATTTGATGTATCTATAAATAAATCTAGATAGTCATGATTCGAAGTATAATAGATAAGAAAAGGAAACAGAGAATTATAAATGTAAAAATGTAGGTAATGCTGATTTTGTGTACTACATTACTTTGCTACAAAATTTAAATTCCATATAGTATTACAGTGGCAGACATATATACGGTTAGGAGATTATTTATTAATATTACCTCATCTCTGTATAAATTGTTTTATCTATGGCAATAAGGTATAATCACATACTCAATAATCTAAATAACGAAATATAAATCAACATCATTATCATATTATGACGACGATGATGATGATAAATATGTCCCAGTCTTGCTTAAGCTCCTAGATAAACAGTCTTGTTATCAGACAGAAACGACGAATTCAGTTTCTTGCATGAAAAATGAATATATATTTTAGAAATTCATTTTACTTTGAATATATAACATAAGAACGGCTAAGTCATACTAAAATAAAACAAATAATTAGAAATTTAATTAGACATTTATTGTTTGAAAACACGTTTCATAAAATTTTATAAAATATAACAATCCCTTACTCCTTTAGCTTATCATTTTGTAAAAACTATAAATAATTGATTAATTACTATGCTAATTTGCCAATCTTTGACGTGTTGCTTAAATAAGTATAATATGTAGCTGTACGGGACTGCTTAAATGAAACGAAATCATTTG
>DWNE01009036.1:0-11158 GCA_018249875.1 Cecropterus toxeus | reverse complement strand
AAAACTCACATAAGCGTTAAATTAAATATGAACAAAATTTTCTGTTTAAGTAGTCAGATTTTTTGTTTTAATATTTTTAACAATGTTATCATTATAAAATAAAAAAAATCATAATTGAATCCCCAAAAACACTATAGAAGATAGGAATTCTGTACTTCTTTTTTAAACAAAGTACCAATCAAAACAATATGACAAGACATAACAACTTGTAAACGAGTAGAATTGAGACAGTCTGTTTCAATTCTCCTAAACTCCGCCACCATTACGGTTAAGCTGAAATACTTTCGTGACATATGCTACTATTGAAAAATATTTGTGACAGGTTCAATATTGGATTAATAAGCTGTCAAATAGCATATAACACTTGAATAAAACAGTTAATTAATCAATATTTACATACAGATAAATTTAACACAAAAACTTATTTTTGCCGATTTTTTTAACTGTCAAGCTATACAGCCCTAAGCGCTTATTGTGGCGTAAATGAGTGGGTTGGGGTAAAGGGAGCAATTTAACAACATTTCCAGCTCGCTAGTGTTTTTAGATTCCGAAAAATATCGTTTGTTTCAACTCACCATTGTTTCAATTCTCTCGGTCTCCCCTAATATGTCTTAGTTATTTCACAGCTGGTAAAATTTTAAATTTGAATTCAATTCCAAAACTCGTAAATTGTTACATATTGCGTAATTAACAACATCATCAGTCACAGTGATTAAATATCAATCAACAAATTAACATCGTAGTTAATCAAACTGATTCGTTCTAAATGAGGACAAACATTAATGTTACGCCCCTTAAAGTACCGTGCGCTTTAAGGAAGCCATTTCAAGTTCAATTTCAATTTTATTATTTCTTCAAAATGAAAATTTCTGTGTATACAAAAGGTGTATCACTAATTTCTGAAGTGGGTTGAACCGCCCATCCGTCAGTCTCTTAACAACTAAACGTCAGTTTAACTGACCGTGTTAAGAATATTTTGGGTTATTTCCTAGCAGTAAAAAATTTGAGGATCCATTAGCCTATTTAGCTAAAAACGGCCGATGTCTAACGAATTGCTGGGGTTAATAACCTCTGTGTTAAAAAATAGCGTACAATACAATACTTGGGAACATATAAGAGGGGATTAAGGCATGGAGACTCTTCCACTCTTAGCATAAGCGAGAAAAGAAACATTTTTCAAACAGGAAAACCTTTTTGCTTTTATCGAGAAATCTCAGTCTTTTTATCCTGGAGCACTTCCTCAGCTGACTGAGCAAATTTCCCGCGAATATAATGCTTTCTCCAAACGTCCAGCAAAACGCCGCGGAGTTTTAGTCGGTAGGAGTCCGACATACCCCTTCTGCACCCCCCGGGGTAGGAGATCCATGAGGATTTCTCGTTATCACGTAAAAAAAGGGGGAGCCAATTTTACACATAGGCTACCTCTTTTGTCAGCCACTCAGGGGCGGATCGTGAGTTTGTGGGGCCCTGGGCTAAAACTATTTGGAGGGCCTTTTCTCTATGTTGATGTAGTGTATAGGTACTTATCAGAAAAAACTCTCTCTATCTCGGCTGATATTTTTTTCGTTACACGTAATATCTTAATTACGATTAGTCTCTTATTATTTTTAACAGGGGCTGGGGGCCCCCTGTATCCACGGGGCCCTGGGCTGAAGCCCAAAAATCCCATAGGTAGATCCGCCCCTGCAGCCACAGATGATAGACTCCCTCCTTAACAAAGCTAAAGGAACACCCATGTTCTTGATTTTTACTAAACCGTACATAACCATACAAAACAATCATCGTCATTTGCCATTTTTTATGGCAAATGACGATGATTGTTTTGACACCAGAAGAATCCTGGAGCCACACTACACACATCGTCGAACTACACTGGTCCTCCCATCAGTACAATAGTCAAGTAAATAATAATAAGTACTATAATATTTATCGGAGGATTTCCAAGCTGGTTTGGTGTATTAAACGTTCGATCGGACATCTTCAGATCGTGTGGGCGTGTACGTGCAGCTGTTCACCACAATAAAAGTCTCTTAGTATAATCCGACCACTGTACTACTTGTTTCAATTAACAATAACTAAAAATATTGAAAAAAAAATCACAATTAAGAGCAAATGGGTTTGCACGCGACCATCGCGAGCCGCTATCAAAGAAGTAACGACTCGCCCGCCATGACACTTACAACTCCATTCGGGTTTGCCCGCTCTTAAAAATAAACTTGATATCAATATCACATTATTCTCAACTACCAGAAATCTTATTTATTTGTTAACAATTACCGATCCAAATAAAGCGCGCGCCGTTATATATATATATAGTTGAAATTGTCTATTTACTAACTTTCATTCAATAACCATATTGACGCGATGATAAAAGTCATCCCTTCCTCTACCTTTTATTTGTAGTCGCCATTTTTGAAAATTATATAAATTGAGACGATTCTAATATCTAGGAAATGTATATACATACAAACAAACATAAATACGCTCCAAAAACATTACCCTCTTCTGACGCAGTCGGGTTAAAACAGATCAATTCCACGATAATATAAGCCTATAATCTTAAACCGTTACATTAACACACAGTTAAATGAAGAAGTAATTATAATCTTTAATCAAATTCAATTGTGATCAAACAGAATACAACTTATTATATTCTAGTATGTATTAGTTACATGTGCGCATTTCCATTGTGGGAGGACATTCGATGTAGATAAATATCTATCGGGGTTGCCAAATAACCGATTCAGTTGCTACTTATAAATAAACAGTTATTTATCATGGTTCATTCTGTATATAACGTGCCATGAAGTTAAAATGTGAATGGCATCTGCATCATCGTAAGTACATAAAAGATTAATCATAAAAATATTATAGTAACCGTATCTATTCTTCTTTTCATCTTCATCTTATTTTTATTTATTTTTTATTTATAAGTTTTTGTACACAGAAACATGGAAGTAATTATACGTTAAAAATACATAGTACAAAGGATACCTAATTAGGATTCCGTACATAGATAAGGATAGAAACAGAACCCTATTACTAAGACTCCTCTGTCCGTCTCTCTGTCACGAGGCTGTACCTTATGAATCGTTATAGCTAGACAATTGAAATGTTCACAGATGACGTATTCCTGCTGCCGCTATAATAACAAATAATAAACACGGTATAAAATAAATATTTAAGAGACTCCCATACAACAAACATGACTTTTGTGGCCTTTATTCATAGATAATATTATGGAACCCATTTGCGCGAGTCCGACTCACACTTGACTGGTTGTTTACTAATGTTGCCTGAAAAAATCGCTGATTAACGATAAGTCTGCCATATGTATGCAAAATTTACGGTTCAAAATTGTGTTTTTCAGCGTTGTTTCTACTTTATTAAGTACAAAATGAATCATTGTTATAAATTTAAGTCTATTTGTCCTTTGTTACTTTGAGGTAGATTTTGTAAATATTGCTTATAATTATTTAGTTTTATGTCTAAATGTTTTATTACATTATATATCACTTTCTCTTCACATTCTGAATATTTATTTACTTAGCTTTTTATCATACGCCACATTATACCTACTCCTTGCAAGCATCCGCGTTTTTGTGTTGAAAACAATCCACATCATTTATTTTGTTTAAATACTTTAGGTAAAAAGCATTTCCTATCTTGTTTCGTCTTTGATTTTTTGGATCGGACTATCATAAATTCTTCGGGCCTTTAACTTATTAACTGCATCTAGATTTCTAAGGAGAGAAACATTAGGTCGGTAAGTCTGAATTGGTAATTTACAATTGAAACTTGCGAAGAATGTAGGAGTATTCCCAATGTGAACCTTCACCGTGATAATAAATTGACTTCTTAACCTTCTGATCGAAAAGCACTCTAGGATTTGAACGTATATGAATCATGGTATGATAATCATATCTAAGAGAACAAGATCTGTTCTAGTTGTAAACACGGAGAATGGTCGAATGCGTTCAAGGAACGATCTATTTCGACTGTTCCCGCTGGAGTCGAGCCAGGAACGTCAAATGCACTCGCTGTAGGCTGTCGGGCACGTCATAAAAAGTTAAACGCTGTATGGAATTTAACTACGGAAAATTACGCTAAAATGTTAATTTTATTGCTAGTTGCTGCTAATTTGCTAAATGCTGTTTTGACATTCGTGCATCATTGAATTACTCTTACATTATGAACTTACTGCTATATAAATAAAAATATGAGGGATAAATGTAAATAATTTTCTAAAATATTTTGTTTTTCTAATCAGATCAGTTATAGTTAGGAGTTAAATTAATTTAAATTAAATAGTGCAGTTTTGTCGTTAGTGCTGTATTATTTGTATAATATACTATATGTTTATAATACTAAATCGATATACATGATACATATGTAATAATATATATAATATAATAGATACCTAAAACAATGTGACCCAAAACGCTTCCTTGCGGCACGCCCGTTGTTAAAAGCCTGGAATTGATCGGAAAAAATGAACTTACCCAACTTACAGGGAACAACTTATAACTGAGGTTCGTGAGGAACTCTTTTTTTTGAGGATCGAACATATCGGACGGTTTGAAGCCTCGTTTGGTGATGAGGGCGCTGTTGACGCTGGAGGAGCTCTTGACGTCATCGAAGCTGTCTCTGTGGACGACGCGGTCGTTGATCTTGTGGATACTGGACATCTTGTTCGAGGAGTACTGACTCTCGCTGATCGTCATCATTTTGGATGATCGTTTTCACTTCACTGTCACTGTTTACGTCGACCGCGGTTGACGTCAAAGCAAGCTTTGGGCATAAACAGACGTGAGTAATGTTTGCGAGTGGATTCAGGCTTCACTGAAAATTGGCTCTTATTTCTTGGGTTTACGATTTCAATGACCAGTCGTGTAGGTTGTTACATTGCGCATGACTGTAATGCCGTGTTCACACGGCACATACTAACACGTTTTTGTGCAGGACATATGTTATTGGATAAATAGTGGAGCATACTTTGTGTAGAGTATAAAACGATACTCACAATGTTATGCTTTTACAGTATACGTTACGCTGCTTAAAACGTTTATTTTTTATTATACAGATTAGCTATGCCCACGGCTTCACTCGTGTTAAGAAGTATTATTATTAATCAGTTTCATACAAACACTGATCCCTAATTTATCCCCTTGGGGGTAGAATTGATCGAAACACTTTCTTAGCGGATGATTACAACATAACATCTACCTACATGCCAAATTTCAGCCCGTAACTAGTAACATCGTCAAAGCGAAATGTTTGTTCATAATGATATATATTTAATTTAACGCTTATAGGTATGTTTTTTTTGTCAAAATAGTCAAGTAACAGTCTAGCCATCCTAATATGTATACTTTTAGGTCGGTCTATTTACTAGCTTTCATTTGATACCCATATTGTCGTAATAATAGAAAAATCTTCCTCCCGTTTTTCCTCTATACCCAGGCGCCATTTTTAAAAAGTATATAGCCTATGTCACTATGCAAACTGAGACGAATCTAATGATATGTGATACGTTGCGATCCGTCAAGCCGTTTGGGTTGTGATGCGTGCCAAAAAAAAGGACATACATACAAACAAACACACATAATTTTAAAGTATTCAATTTGCAGCGGAATGTTACACAATCTCATTCAAATGGAGTGTTGTCACGTATTTTATCGTCTAGTTATTATATTATCGTTAGTGTTATCGAATAGTTATTATTTAAATTTACTATTGACGCATAAAAACTGCAGTCACTTGTTTTTAAACGAACTAAAAGCCACCGCGCTACCAACCCGCGGTCACCATACCGGTCTGACACGCAGTGGGTCCCAGGTTCGATTCCCAGCCAAACAGAGAAGTGAATGATGAGTTTAGATTTCAGTTCTCGGTCAGGGTATTTGTGTATTCATCTTTGTGTGTCCATGGCACCTACGACACAGGAGAAAGTCCTACTGTGGGGCTATGAATGTAAAAAGCGTTTAAGTACATCCTGCTCGCTCGTTTTAAAACTTATACGACAAAAAACGTGCAGTGCAACGCTGTGTGTACCTAGCCTAACTGGAAGCCTACAAAAATCTCTGTATGCAGTCTTTACGCGTATTAAAATAAGGTCGGTTATACATTGTGGGACAGTGGGACAGAAATAATTTTGTACCAGTTGCTGGGGAGAGTCAGTTGTTTACGTGACACGCAGAGTATTACGGTATTTTCATGTACCATTTTCCACCCCGCATTACTTGACATTGTTTTGAGTTTTGAAAAAATATTCAAATTACCATTGTCTTGTTTAATAGTGGAGTAGGTCAGTTATACTCATCTTTGAAATATTCAAAAGTACTTTTTGAAATATTGAATTTAAACTTACTAAAAAACTTAACTTATTTAATGATAATAGCTGTTTTCTAATTTTAATGATATTCCATGAAATTCCCATAAAATTTAACCATTTCCAAACTTGTGGTTCGCTATAAGGTACCGATTTATTATAATATAACGCATAAATAAAATAGATTGTAATAACTTCTTATAGAGTAGGTACCTACTTGGATTTTAATGAAATGAGGACTAAATGAGGTAGCATTTAGTCCTCATTTCATTAAACCGGATTTTAATGAAATGAGGACTAAATGAGGTAGCATTTAGTCCTCATTTCATTAAAATCCGGAACACGCATAAAATATTACCAATCGTTTATGTCAAATTATGTAGTTTTGATATATTTTACAATTTTCACACAGAAATATATTTTTTTTATTTACTAATCTCAATCCTCAAACTATTTTTATAAATATATTCCATGTAGAGATACCTAATCTTCATCGTTATTATCTGTAAGAATTAACTGTTAGTATTTTCCCTATCAAACTAAAACAAATTTACCGCCTAAACACTTCTAATTTTAAACACTTTCAATCAATGTCTGTACATCATTCATTAAATCATAATAACAGAATCAAGGTAAAATTCTTTATAGCTAATTTAAATGTGGCCAGATATGCCAGGCCTATGCACGGTATAATAATATTTATGAAGCTTACAATAAAACACATTTTGGCTGTTGAACAACGCTGACATAACTTCTACGAGGTCGGCTTGACAAGCTCATGGCCAGGGTTTGTTTGAGTTTTAAAAATATTCGTCTAAAAATTGTTGGTGCTATTCTTGAAAAATATTTTAATTTTTTAACATTTTTTGTGTAAATTGTTTAGTTAAATGAAAAACAACGTTTACAAGATTGATGATAAGATTTGTTTAGTCAAATGTAAGGCAAGATACTGAGGCTAGTTTCTATTGCTATGTAAAAAAACAAATTGTTAACAAAAAGGATTTTATACTAATAAAAAGTGACAATCCCGCTGAGTTTCTCGACGGATTTTTTCAGTTGTGGTCGTGTTCCGATTCGGTGGTAGTAGAAAAAATATTGTAACTGACAATTCGTAAATGCCCCCGTTCATTTTGATAAACACAAAACAAGCAATTTTGACATACATTTGATTAGTTTAAGGAAAAAGTTTTGTGGTTTTAGAGTTTAGTTATTGTGGTTACACAGTCATTCAATAGGTATCAGTTCATTAGAAAAACAAATACCAATAAATGTAACATCTGAAGGAAATATCTTACATATCGCGAGTTTTTGAAAATTTAAATTTTATTAGGTACCTACTAATAATTTTACAGTCATGTTTACGTAGACAAGCTCCACCTATGTACTGCATATTAAAATTATTGTAAGAATGTAATTTTTATATTTTTACTCTTCTCAAAATTGTATATATTTCAAATTATTAAATAAGCAATAAGCCTATATATTGCATTTGAACATTTTAGAGAAATATAGCATACCTATGTTTTACACATGCAATTTTTTTTCATTATCATTTTTGAGTTGATAAAAATAACGCTTGAAAAATAAGAATTTTCATAATAGTATATAACACATAAACAATCCGGTCGAATTAACTGATCAGATTAAGTAGGTACCTTCTCGTAATTTGTTCTAAATATTAGCTCTGTTACATGCTGCCTACGTATTAAAATAAAGAAAAAGAAACCTCCTCATTCAGAAGTTGATTAAATATTTACTTTCCTTCCAAAAAAGTCTGTTAAGAATCAATAAATGAAAGACCGTATCAATTAATCTTACTAATATTTTAAGGGCGAAAGTTTGTATGTCACGCCAAAATTACTGGACGGATTTCGTTGAAATTTGGCAAATAGATAGTTTATACCTGGAATAACACATATAACACTGATTATAATTCTAAACGCGATCGAAGCGAACGGTGCAGCGGGGATAAGCTAGTTTAATAATACATGTTGCATCTTTACTCTTTTCAGGAGTATTTGTCTTTTAAGAATATTTTCTGCTGCGACACGTGGATGACTAATTAGTCAGATAAGCACGTGTCGAGACTCATCGTATTCATAAAAGTGAAATGAGTCAGCGTGTAGGCGAAAAACTGTCAACACTGCCTTATCATACATCTTTTTAATGTATGAGCTGCTCAGATGTGTGAACACACTGTAAGCGGTGTCTGATAATGAAAATGTAATGAGATAATTTTAATTTACAATAATTAAACCGTAATCATTTTAAAGAACGTCGTTATTTATCGGTACCATATGTTATTATATTATTAATTATTTATCAGTATTATTATAATGTTTTTAGATATCCTATAAAAACGTTTCCGAAAGATTAAAAAAATATAGAAAACTTGACATTATTCATCGTTATGTTTTAGTTGATAATGCCCTTCGATCAAATAGATCGAAGATAATGTCTGTTTTACGTTTACGATGAATATTGATGAAATATTTGAATAACAAAAATATAAATAAAGTTGTATTAAATACCTATGTGCATTCAAACAATTTTTGGGTATAACACGTTTTGTATTAAATTCTGTCGCATTTGAAAACGACAGTTATAGTTAACTGTAGCATTAAAATATGTCCAAAAATCGCATCAAACAAATCACTTCATTAAATAACTAATAGATGAGAAAGTCTAGAACAAATACAAATAACAAAATCAGTATACTCTAACGCTGCTAAATATCAAAAAATAATTCTTTTAATGAAATAATTATGTCTAATAAATTTGTTCAACCCACACGACTAAAATAAAAATAAAAACATGACCGCTTGAAAAAAAAAATCGTTAATAAATATACGGCCGAAATTATACAAAAAAGGTCATTGATTCGAGGAACCCACACGCAAACTTAACCACTGTCACCTTCAATAAACGGAACAATCGATAAAATGATCACAACACAAACACAATAGCTGTCTGCTTGTCTGCGTGTGCGCAGCGGCGAATGGTCGAACTAACTAAAATAAAGTTTGCCGTTGCATAATGCGGAGTCGGAGAAAAGCTCTGCGGTGTACGGTGGCTGTGGTTACGCCATTTTCTGGGACACTCCTGTTTTTCTTTTTCCTTTTCTATCATCATCAATATATTAACAGGCTAAGAAATGAACGTAGCTATAGCTCTGTAATGAAAAGAATTTCTTTCTTGCCTATGCGGGTTTTAAACTGTTTTTCTTTTAGTCTAACAAGGTACTATGATCAACTTACAAGGATCAAGTTTAGTGACGATTAATAAAAAGAATGATTGGAATATGTACGATGCGATCATTCATTCAACTGCGGAAATACATTACCCTCCTTGTGACATACTCAGGTAAAAAAAGATCTTTAGAAAAAGAGCACGTTTATGCAATATACGACATGACCTATGAAGAATACAAGTCTGCAATATGAGACATAACATTTCCCACTATTATCAATATCAATTTAGAGTAACACTGCTAATTAATTCAGATGATTCAATTTCCAGGACAATTCCCAAATCTGTCCTAGACCATGGCCACAGCAGCTGGGCTCTGGCAGTGGCCAGAGTCTAATTCGGGCAGCGGAGACTGCGCCGTTGTTTCGCCATCGCTCGCTCTGAACCGAATCATATTTACAGTTTAGAGAGGATTTTTTCACGAAATTTTGGATCTTTTGTACGGAGTTATTGCCTACTACCTTGCTGCGGCTTCGTCTTTTTCAGCCACGTTTACGATGTCAATGAGTATATTTGACGACCCGCGTGGCGGAGCGGTTACCATACCGGTCCGACGAGCAGTGGGTCGGGTTCGATCCCCGGCCAGACGGAAATGTGGATGAGTTTAGATTTCTGTTCTGGTTCTGGGTGTTTGTGTAATTGTCTTTGTATGTTCATGGCACCCACGACAAAGGAAAAATCCTAGTGTGGGGCTATGAGTGTAGAAAGCGTTTAAGTTTTAGCGTTATAGCGTCAATACTTTTGCCAAATTTCAGTAAATCCGACCGTTCTTGCGTGAAAGACTAACAAACATACTCACAAACTTTCGCCTTTATAATATAAAACAAATTATGGAGAAGTAAGATAAGAACAAACCCAAAAGTAAGGTTGTTAGTATTCTCCAAGTTTTTATATACATTATACTTTACTCATTTGACTAATAATGCACATTTTATTTTATTTTATTTTACAATAGAACCGAACCAGCTGACAATAACTGATAATAAACCTAGTTCTGTAAATAAATTAGATATTAACAATACTATAATGGTAAATATAGTTTTAATAATAGCAGACCTTCCGATCGCCGTACGACGGTGGTACGGTGGATTCATGGTATTCAACTAAAGCAACAGACTGTGATTAGCGAAATCACAATAAAAACCTTAGACTGGTTCAGATTTCCCAATTTAATAATTAAATTTTCCATTTATTATCACACTACGTATACTTTTATTAACAGTATTTTCTTAGCACTGTTCAAACGGCAATTAATATAATATTACTCTGCCGTGGATCAAACGATGATCATAAATCAATCTATCAACAAAATCTGCAAATTTCATTACGTTCTTTGATAAAAATAAATTTATATGTTGTCTGTTCTGACTTCAGAGTGCAATTTTCTAAACGAATTATAAAAACTCTGTTTTTTTATTGCAATGAATCCATGGACATAACACAGGAGAGGGCGTTAGGTGTAACCCCCTCCCACCTCTAAAGCATTTTTTTTATAAAAATCAAGTAACAAACGAGCATGCAGCCCACATGATGGTAAGTGGTTACTGCCACCCATGGTCACCTGTGAGCAACTTCATA
>DWNE01009035.1:0-11158 GCA_018249875.1 Cecropterus toxeus | reverse complement strand
CACCGGATCGGAAAATGACCTCAACTGAGAAGATCCGGCAAGAAACTCAGCGGGTTTGTCTTTTTTCTTTTTAATACAGTTGAGAAAATAAACGTTGTTATCCCTGATGACTGCGTAGAAACAAACTTTTAAGCGTTTTTCTTGTATACTATATCTTGCATATCAGAAAGACCAGCCCTTTATTGTAGCTATACGCCAAAGAAAGAAAGATTAAATAGAAAAATCCCTGAAAATATTATATGACAGAATAAATTTATACATTTTTTAGAATATTCATTTGCCTGTTTGTTTATTTTTTAAAAACTACAACTAAATTTCATGTACACGCTACGAAGATAAAGATAGCGACACCTAGTTTATTAAAATCCATCAAGCCCTTTTAAACACATGCCCATGCATAAGGAATAAACAATAACACGTACACTTCCAAAACATAACTCCCTTCTGTCCTTAGTTGCAGAATGCTCATGGGTAGATACGGATTGGTAGCCGTCTTCAGAGATGACTCCATTCATTATTGTCCTACTGCTGGGCACAGGTCTTCTCTCAGGCTGAGAAAGTTTTAGGACGTTTAGTGGACTTCACACACCTTTTATAAGTCTTTTTAGGGTTCCGTAGCCAAACGGTAAAAATCGGAACCCTTATAGATTCGTTATGTCTGTCTGTCCGTCTGTCCGTACGTCACAACCATTTTACTCGCAAACTATTACGACTACAGAGCTGAAACTTGGTAAGTATGTGTATTCTGTGAACCGCTTTCCGAATTATGTACAAAAATAAAAAATATCTTAAATTTAGGGGCGCTCCCCATACATGAAACTGAAACTCATTTTTTTACATCTTACATATGCGTTTAGGTAGAGTTAACAGTTTTCGAAATATAATACTTTTTCTAAAACCGCATAACATAACTTTGTAATTCTTACAAACACTATAAAAAAACAAACGTATGGTGGTAGTTGGACAACTGTTTGACTATATTTAATATTTTTACAACACAGCTATATTTTCTCTTTAAGATTTGTGAATGAAAATGCTACGGAACCCTTCGCCTGCGAGTTCGACTCGCACTTGGCCAATTATTTTTGTTTCGAAAAGCAAAGTTTCAAAAGGTACCGATGCCGTTGGAGCGACGCCCGATTATGTGGGATTTTTACCGCACTAAAACCCCCCGGTGGCCGTCCTTGCTGCGAAGATTACTCCGGGAGCTACAAAGAATCTACCTCTAAGCACATTGCTCCATCGGGCTCACCCAGTGAGCGGCTGGGCTCACCGCACCGTCTGGTCTATACGACGGCATGCGATCACACACACCGTCGTCCTTCTCGGAATGGCCTGGCTGGATACTTCGAGCTGTTGTCGCCTGCAACCACGGAAACCCCCTTTTAGTCGTCTTACGACAGGCAGGGGTTACCGTAGCCCTATTCTGATCCCGGAACTGCCGGGACGTGTAGTGATGGCCTACAGCAGTGGACCTCAGAAGTCGCGCGGAAGGAAAACATTGGGAGGAAAACTCTATACTTAACCAGTACTTAATCTGTACTTAACCAGAACTCTGTACTTAATCTGTACTTAACTAGAATGTTGGAGTTAAACCTGAACTTCGTTCTTTCTTCATTTAACTTTGCTGATTCACTATTTTGCCGTGCTTGTTAATTACCCGGCTTGTAAAGAAACAAGTCAACAAAGGATGAAAACAAAGTTAAATCAGAAGAGAATAACATAATAATAAGAAATGAAAACATAAACATTTGGCGGCGGGAGATCTCCCGCTAGGCTAGGTGATCATGCCTGAGAGCGGCCGTGCTCCGACAGTCTCAGTTCGGAACTTGTATATATGCGCGATGTTAAGAAAACTCCGATAGTCAGTCCGATAGTGAGTCAGAATACGGTGACGTCATCTCTTGATGGGTAGCGGGAGGTCGCCACAAGAAATTAACTGAAAACACCGATACACATATACAGAGATCTAGGTATTTTTCAGTTATGTACCAAAAAAACAAGAACGGTTTGATGGGTATCTAATTTATTGAATTAAAATGTTGACAGAATTTGGTAAAATTTTACATCTCAATACTTTAGGTTAGGTTACTTTTAGTTTTGTCGTGACCACGATCCATGTAACAGGGTCGAAATATGGGCAAAAAGTAATGAAAACCGTATCCTGAGTATCTGGTATAATATTAAAATGTATTAGTTTCACAATAATATTAGTCTAACCATAGGATTGGTTAGATGAGGTTAGATTAATACTTTAGGAGATCAAGGTATTCAGGAGATCAAGTTTTCCTTTTTTCATTTCGGCCTTTTTGATGGATTTTTCAGAATCACCATGAGAATCCTGCTAATCTTAGCGACGGTGGTAAGTCTGACTGCTGTCGACGGGTACCACATCCTTTGCTACCATCCCTTACCGTCACGGAGCCACGACAGCTTAGCGAGGGGAATCGTTATGCCCCTGTTGAAAGCTGGACATAAGGTAAAATGACAATTCCTCTTATCTTTTTTTTCTTTATCACATTGAAGGTGCAAATGAGCAGGCCACCTGATGCCTGATGAACCGCGTGGCCGAGCGGTTACCGTACCGACCTAAAGCGCAGTGGGTCCCGGGTTCGATCCCCGGCCAGGTAGGCATCTGAATGATGAGTTTAGATTTCTGTTCTGGGTCTGTGTGTTTGTGTATTCGTTTTTGTGTGTCCATGGCACCCACGACACAGGAGAAAATCCTAGAGTGGGGCTATGAGTGTAGAAAGCGTCGAAGTGTCTAAAGTGGTTACTGCCGCCTATGGAAGCCTGTAAGCAACCCTAGATAAGAGAGTCTTACCAGAACTAAGCAACAGGTGCCTTACTACCTCTAAGGACGATGTTGGAATGCCTTGTCTTGCCTTACCCTTACCACACCCTTCAGACCTACAATGACCACTATTATTAGACTTCAATAGGTATGGCGGTGGTGCTTCGGGAGCCCAACCACAATTATAATAACACACGCTTTCTTTCACGCTTTCTATACTCATAGATTTTCTCCTGTGTCGTGGGTGCCATTGACACATAAACACGAATACACAAACACCCAGACCCAGAACAGAAATCTAAACTCATCATTCATATTTCGTGGCCGGGAATCGAACCCGGGACCCACTGCACGTCAGACCGGTGGTGACCGCTCCGCCACGCGGGTTGTCCCTCTGCTGTTATCGGCAGAAATAGGTGTGGCTGTGGTATTTAAAGGCGAAACAGTTCTGCCACCTTTAATAGTAATATAATTATGTATGTTTTTTCCAGATCACCTGGGTCACACCTTTTCCAGCTGGAAAACCCAAGAACGTTACGATAATTGATGTTAGCGAAACCATTAAAGTTGCTGAAGGTATTTTATCTATTTTGTGGCTTTTTTGAAATTGAGATAGCGGATACAGGATGCAGGATAGAGGAAGAACTGATACAGTCCACCATACATTATAATACTAGATTATTCCCGCGGTTTCGCTTTGGTCACGTTAACCACGGTAATGAGAATCCCATGTGCTAATCAAGCTCATAAACTGTGTGCCAAATTTCAACTAAATCCCAAGAGTTTTTGCCTCAAAGAGTAACAAACTTTTGCCTTTATTAGTAAGATTTTTAAATGTGACGTCACGAGAAGGGCACCCTCACCCCTTACCCAATGGCTCACTTCCTCCCCCTCCTCCTCCAGACACATCTCCTTCCCACCTAACATGAGAGGCAATTTATGCTAAATTAATCATCAATAACCCTAATCATCAACAACTTAACAAATCAATTATGTCAATGACAGAACGTAATTATCTACTACCTCTAAAACCAGGTATAAACATGACGAATCGAAGAGTGACCGGCTTCAAGATCGCGAAAGGTTTCGCAACAAACATCACGAGAGCAGCCTTCAACGAGGCTTTGAAGACAGCACTAGCCCAGAACCAGTATGACGCGGTGATAACGGAATGGTTCTTCTCTGATGTGGAAGCTGGGTAAGGATCACATGTCTCTGTAGTAACGACACCAGAATACGGTATCCTCTTTTTGTATCGAGGGTACACCTTCAAAAGGTACCCGACGCTGTGGGAGTAACGCCGCGTTATGTGGGATTTTACCGCACTAAAACCCTCTAAATATAAACCTATTTCCATCTTACAACAAGAGTAACAGCTGTGTAACTTCAAAAAATTCTCTCAAGGTGGCCGTCCTCAGCGCTGTGTGGAGGACTCCGGGAACTCCAACAAAACACAACCGGAGTCCTCGGAGCGCGATGCCACCTTCCGGGCTCTTTCCCGGTGAACATTTACCCTCACCATGTCTTCAGGTGTTTACGAGGGCAAGCGACCAAACATGCCGCCGTCCTTTCCGAGGTCACTTGACTGGACGGTGTCTGCTCCCACTGTTGTTGCCCGCAACCTCAGAAACCCCCTTTTAGTTGCCTCTTATGACAAGCAGGGGATACCGTAGCCCTATTCTGGTCCCGGAACTACAGGGACAGCTAACTGCTTCACGCTAGAAATAGGTGTGGCGGTGGGGCCTCCCCGGGCGAACTACACTGGTTCTATTACCTGGTACAACCGCCACACTTATTTCTAACGTAAATGAACGCGTATATGACGCACTTACTCCTCGGGAGCAGCAGCAGGGAGGTTCTATATGAAGTTGCTTACAGATGTCCATGGATGGCAGTGACCACTTATCATCAGGTGGACTGCGTGCTCGTTTGCTGCTTCAATCTGCTAAAAGTTTCAAATAAATGATAATATATTTACTTCTTTCCATAGCATAGCAGCTACACAGAGGGTACCTTGGATCCTCCTCAGCGGCATCGTCATGCACTCTCACCTAGAAGGCCTGGTGGACACAGTCAGAACTATCCCGACAATCCCGACTTTGGACTACAACTTCCCCATTCCTATGAGCTTCTGGGAACGAGTTCAGAATACTTACTCGCATTTGGAAACGACTGTTGAAAACTGGTAAGTTTATTTTTATAGTGACACTAGCGGACCAGACCGAATTTTAAGGTGGAAGGGAGTGGCTGCCGGCTCACTAATATGTAAGGCGATTAGTCTTCGGGAGTAAGAACGCATCTATGAGCCACTATAAAAATAAAATCTCCGTGGTTAAACTGCAATGGTTCTACCACCTGGCAAAAATGTATAGAAATATTTTACTATGGTGGTGAAATATATACACCAATGGACCAACCATCACGACTTAATAAAAATTTCTTAAGAGTTCTCGTTCTTTACAGGCTGGAGTATTCCACTGAAGTCGCGAAGTATGAGGGTTATTTCAAGCCTATAGCGAAAGCAAGGGGAATAAACCTAATGCCGTACTCTGAGGCCAGACGCAACGTCTCAATACTGCTTGTCAACTCCCACCCTTCATTCGCACCAGCTCAGAACCTACCACCCAACGTCGTGGATATCGGTGGCTACCATATCGATGAGGAAACTCCGCCCTTACCTAAGGTACCGTCAAATATAAAATGTTAGAAAGTGTGTCTCATCGAGTTCGTTCGACTGGGGAAATACTAGCCCCTACCCAAGGTACTGTCAAATAATGTTTGAAAGTGGTAGATCTCTTCGTTGTTCAACAGACGCGGTATCATCGTACGCAAATTTCTAGATAAAATTGAAGTAGCAAACGAGCATACAGTCCATCTGTTGGTAAGTGCCACCAGAGGACATCATTAAGAAACTTCCTATAGAACAGGGGTTCTATCTGCAGTGGCGTAGCGTGGGGAGGGCAGAGCGGGTGGACCAGCCCCGGGCGGCACGTTTTGTGGGGCGGCAAAAAAGGTTTTGGGAACCATTTTTTTAGGCGTCAAGTTAGATATTGTTGTTTTTTTTGGTAGACTAAAATTTGTGAATGGGTGGCGAGTTAAACTTCCGCCTTCCGACTTCTGTGCTACTGTCTATCTGAACTCAGTCACAAATGTGTTGCTACTCCCGAGAATTAACGTGGTCATCACATATAAATGTGAGCCGGCAATCAGACCCTTCCTGAATTTTTTTTTTGACTTGCACTTTTGAGGAAGTTACACTGCTGTTTTAAGATAGAAATAGGTTTGTTGGTTGTATTTCCAGCAGAATCAACCTTTAAATGAACTTGCTGACTACTTTATGAAATGAAATCATCACAAAAATAGAGTTACGAGTTAGAATTACGCTTTCTCCACTGATGGCCCCACAGTAGGATTTTCTCCTGTGTCGTGGGTGCCATGGACATACAAAGACGAATACACACTCCCAGACCCAGAACTGAAATCTAAACTCATCATTCACATTTCTCTTGCTGGGAATCGAACACGGGACCCACTGAGTGTCAGACCATTATGGTGACCGCTCCAACATGGATGTCTCATATAAATGTGAGCAATCACACTCTTGAGAGAATTTTTTGAAGTTACACAGCTGTTACTCTTGTTGTAAGATGGAAATAGGTTTATATTACCTCCCTTCTGATGAAGTCGGGTAAAAATAAGTTTTGATCATACAATTCTCTTTTTCCAGGATCTCCAAGAAATTCTGGATGGGTCTCCCCAAGGAGTGGTATATTTCAGCATGGGATCAGTGCTGAAATCAGCACTTTTTTCAGGACAATTGAGGAAGGACTTAATCGACGTCCTGGGCAGCATTCCTTATACGGTTTTATGGAAGTTCGAAGAGCAACTTCAGAATCTACCCAAAAATATCCATGTGAGGTCCTGGATGCCCCAGACGAGTATACTAGGTACAATTATCACATAAACTAAAATGTATTTTATATTTTTGGAGTACATGAGGCCCTTATGTTTTCCGGGATCTGACAATGACACTGCGAGGTAGACTTTACACACATTTTAATTTTTCATAGGAACTGATAAACCTGGAGGCACGGCAGTGCCGGGGGCACGTTGAGCATAAAGGTTTCCACACAATATTTCATATTAAACTAAATGATGACTCATTATCGTTACAATGGGATCACCTGTATGCTTATCCATCCAATATAACTAAGGTATACTAATATTGAGGAAAGTACTCAGTAAAACTTCAATATATACTAATAAAAAATAATAAGCTAGAAAGGAATGACGGTAGGAGGGAACTCTTCAAAAACGAAAAGCACGTTGATATTATTTTCGTATTTCTATCCTCTCGCTAGGCAATTACCACACAATATTTGAATTTTACTACAAATACAAAATTTATATTTTCAGCGCATCCCAACGTAAAAGTATTTATAACTCACTCCGGTCTTCTAAGCACCTTAGAGGCACTGCGTTACGGTGTGCCTATGTTAGCGATACCAGTTTTCGGTGACCAACCGGGGAACGCTGATAAGGGAGTGAGGACTGGATACACCGTAAAGATCACCCTCAAACCAGACATGAAAGAAGACTTCAGGCAGGGGTTAACGGAAATACTGAATAATGACAGGTACAGGTACTAGATGGATTAGTTTTGGGACAAGTTAGACAACTGTAAGGATCATGCCAAACGGTTTCCGAATTTATATTTGGCAAGGTGGAAGGATCTGGCTGGGTGGTAATTGGCAAGGTGGTAAAATAAGTATAGCACGATCGACGCGGCGCTACATTTCTTTCTAGCGCGAAGCAATTCACTTCGATGTGTCGACCATCTTAATTGTCGGGGGTAGCAACACATCTATGATTAATTTCAGATAGCACTTCGTAACCGTAACATTTTTCGAAGCGGTATTATGTTTATGTTTTGCATGCAGTCCACCTGATAGTAAATGGTTAGTGCCATGGACATCTGTAAGCAACTTCATGTAGAACAGGGGTTGTATTTGAAGTCGATCACAGATGCAATGCTACTCCCGAGGACTGAGATGGTCGCCTCATATATGAGTGAGCTCAACCACACCCTTCCACCTCACGCAAGAACTGCTTCACGCCAGAAATAAGTGTGGCAGCGGTACTTCTCCGGTCGAACTACATTGTTTCTAAATAAGTATATGAAAAAGAAATTAGGCTACTCATTTATTTTATTTGTCATTTATCTTTGTTCTATATGTTTGCATTTTTTTTTCAGATATTACAAGAAGGCTAAATACATTTCACGTTTGTTCCGACATCGTCCAGTAGCGCCATCTAAGCTAATTGTCAAGTACGTTGAGTTAGCCATCGAAAGTAAAGGTAAATCATTGTTTTTTTTTAATTCTTTTAAATGTTTTTGAGCAAAAGTTTTGTATTTATATTTGCAAATCTTCGATATTACTTTAAAATCATCAGATTTTTTATTGTATTTATGTTTCTTAAAAATGATTAATTATTTAAGAATTTTCGTTAATTTAAGAATTCTCGTTGCAGGTGCCTATCATCTTCGTTCAAAAACCAATCTGTACGAGTGGTACCAACTTTGGATGCTGGATCAAGCAGCAGCTTTAATTGCTATTTTAGCCACAATTTACATAGTTTTTAAGAAAATAGCAGGATTATTCACAAAACCCAAAGTAAATCAAACTCATCTACACAAAAAGAATAAATAGTTAATTGTTTCTGAACGTTGACGTTATAAAGGGCGGTAGTATTCTTTAAGTTTTTTTATGATATTGGAAGTGCTCAGTATTATTGAAAGGTCACAATGCAATATCGTTATATTGCATTTGTACCTGTAAAAGAAAATAAACCATAGAGTAGACAGATATTAAATCTGATAATTATACGTTTAACACTATTACACTGAGTAGGTACAATGTGGAATTGTTATAATAGTAGTCCGACAAACTTAAATTTGTGTAAAATTTACATTTAACACGAAGAAATTTTAACTATTCGATTTATAAAGTTTATAATTACGCTTAAAATAATACGTCATTAATTTAACATATTATTTTGTATTATAGCAATTGAATTTTCTGGGAGATTAAAGTCGCTGAAGACTTAAATAACTAGGGATATTGTCTAAAACGATGCAACGTCTAAATATGCTTACCTTGTCTCAACTGTGTAGCGTGGCTTCATGGCGCCCCTTGCCGAAGATGAATTCGCCTCCCACCTATATAAAAATTCAACCAATTCCTTGCCACCTTCATTTCTTGAGACTTTCCGCTTCGGCCCCATACGAAATTGAAAAACACGCGACTTTAAATTTTGTATTTAATTTGACAATTTTCTAAAAAATGTAGCCACAGATATTAGTTTCTCCAATGTGTTTAAAAGGGTATTTTGTTTGAATTGAATAAAAAAAATGAATTTAAATAATTTTATAATGACGCGCTTATCGCGTCATTGGCCTCCCTGAAGGTTTCTTCATAACGCGCTAGGTCATAGGCCAGGAATCGGTTGGTTGGCGAAAAAAATTTAAGATTGGGACCAAAAAATCGCCAAATTATCAAATTAATTGTTCGACAGGGGTGGTACGTCTTCTGCACCTATTTCTAGCGTGAAGCAGTTCTTGCGTTTCGATATACGCATGTGGTTGGCCGGCTCACTTTCATACGAGGCGACCATTTTAGTTCTTGGAAGTAGCAACGCATCTGTGATTGACTTCAGTTATAGCCCCTGTTCTGTATAAAGTTGCTTCATATGCAGATATCCATGGGCGACAGTGACCATTTACCATCACGATTGCATGCTCGTTTGCTACTTCAAAGTTTTGGAAAAGGCAATTTTGCCGCCTCAACATCTTGCCGCCCGCGGCTCGGCCTCCCCTACGCTACGCCACTATTTTGCCGTGCATCGTGCCTTACGTTAAAATACAAAATAGATGGGTGGAAATATCTGTGATTCCAATGTTACAAGTAGTTCTAATTAAAAATAAGTTTAAATGTTTTAATAAATAGAATTAATTCTGCATATTTTTTTTTTTTTGTAGTCTACCTATCTCATTTTAAATTTGGACAATTTTCAAGAAAAGTTAGCTTTTTGTTAAAATCAAGTTTAGATTCTTAGATATTTTTTCAATAAAAAAAATAAAATAAAAAATACTATATGTTTTGTTGATATAAGTGTCCTTTAAAACCAAAATTTTGAATTTATTAACTGTATTTCCGAGTATTTAGAAAAAAAAGGAGAAAATTGGGCTTTAGAGAGCATTCAAGGTTACCTTAAGTTTATGGGTATCTCGGAACTATTTTGGTAAATAAAATACTAGTAGTAGATTTCAGTTTCTAATACTAATTTAAGGTATATTTACATAGGTTTCGGTTTCGGCCGAAAATGAGAGACGGGCCGAAAGTTCGGTTTCGGCACGGTGTTAGTTTCGGCCGAAAAACCAGTTTCGGTCGGACACTAAATAACAGACACGTCATCATACATTTTATTTATTGAATAAAACTATAAACTCTACACACGGACACACTTACCAGTAGGTACTTTGTACAATTGATAAATGACAAGAATTTGTGCACATTACAAATACAATAAATCTAAACATTTTTGGTATAAATAATACTTTTAAACAATACACATTCAAATCAAGGTCGTTCATTTTCGAAAATAGTCGTTACATATCGTTGTGGATAGGACCTTAAATAATAGCGTTATGAGAAATACGTCGGCATCTGATAAGCATACATGAAAAACAAAGTGGCATACAATATGTTTACTTACGATAAATAAACGACCTCAATAACACGACGCCAAATGCTATTAGCACCTTCAATAATAGCATCGTTGTAAGAAATACTTCGGCATCTGATAAGCATACGAGAAAAACAAAGTGGCATACAATATGTTTATTTTTGACAAATAAACGACCTCAATAAAAAGACGCTAAATGCTATTAGCACCTTCAATAATAGCATCGTTGTAAGAAATACTTCGGCATCTGATAAGTATACGTGAAGAACAAAGTGGCATACAATATGTTTACTTTTGACAAATAAACGACCTCAATAACACGACGCTAAATGCTATTATAATTATAGTCCAGTCAAATAAGGTCTGAAATCATAATTTGACACTCAGTTTTACATTTTTGATATAATGCAGTTCTAATGCTACAAAAACGACGTGTGAAGTTTTTCTTGTCGGCAGAGAATATTTTAAAGGGTTTTATCGCAATAATTCAAGAACGGAAAAATATGACATGAAGGCAAAGTTTGAAAAAAAAATCGCAAAAGGGTGTTATCGCAATTACTCAAAACTGGTAAAAATTACCTAAAAGATGTAAAGAAAGTGTGCAAAATTTTACATAAA
>DWNE01009034.1:0-11159 GCA_018249875.1 Cecropterus toxeus | reverse complement strand
AATAAAAAAAAAATTAACAAAATCGGTCCCTTTTTACTACCCCTTTTGATTTATCAAACATAAAAAAAAAAAAAAAAAATACAGACGAATTGAGTACCTCCTCCTTTTTGGAAGTCGGTAAAAAGCGGCCAAGGGCTAGTCAGACTTGCGCAGGATGCGTTCCGTACTATTAAGTATAAATAACTAATAATAACGTTTTTAGTTTTACCTTTCGGATACGGAACCCTAAAAATGTAATACACGGTGGCTTCTCGGTCTTATCACCATTTTACCAATCATAAAACATATGCTTACATTTGATTTATCATTTTTGTCAGCCTCAGGTGGATATTATTAGAGCTTTTATCAATAAAACTCAGATTTTATCTTTTCGCAAAACATTTTTTATTATTAAACAAATCTTTGTCTCTCCCATTGCTCGTTCGATAATAATTTTTCAGAATTTCTCTTATAATCCTCGCCTTTTTATTGTATGTAATAAGAAATACTTGTGCGGAAAATGTCAACCTTATTAAACCTACCGATTCAAACAGTTTTGTACAAACAAAGTTACAGTACTGAAACCGATCGGTGGTAGGTGATTTATTGATTCATTAAGTAGATATTTATCACAGACTAGCGGCCGCCCCGGCTTCGCACGGATGCAATGTTGATTAACATTACAATACAATTCAGTATACTACAGAATGTCTTTATATACGACTCACAGTTTTTTTGCCAGACAATGCGTTTAATTACGACATCATATTAGAAATTTCTAAAATTATTAGTGTTTCTCCACTATATTATACATGTATCTATACTATATTACTATATAATATTATAAAGCAGTAGAGTTTGTTTGGTGAACGGGCTAATCCCAGGAAATACTGATGAGATTTGATTTTTTTTTGTGTTGAATAGTAATTTTTTCGAGGAAGGTTATAGGCTATATAGCATCACGCTATATTCGTTTGTTTGGTTTTTTCTTATGTAATAGCGGGTGAAACCGTGGAGCACATCTAGTTATGATCCATCCATCCATCAGCCTTTCGAAGTCCACTGCTGGACATAGGCCTCCCCTAATCTGCTCCACTCCGACCGGTCCTGCGCCATCTGAATCCAGCGGTAGCCCGCCGTCTTCTTCAGGTCATCAGTCCACCTGGTCGGGGGGCGCCCTGTACTCCTTTTGCCCATCTAGTTATATATATTAACATTTCCCTTGAAGCACTATCTATTAAAAGAAACCGCATCTAAATCCGCTGCATAGTTTAAAAGATAGACAGACAGGCAGCGGGAAGCGCCTTTGTTTTATACTATGTAGTTATTTGCCTTTAAAAATTTATTCATCTGAAATGTTTAAGTTTTAGTTTATTATATTCTTTTCGAAATTCCGTTCTGCAAGGTCAAGCCCTATACTGCTCAAAAAGGCATATTTCCCTCGCAAACAAACGGCAATTCTAAATTAGCACAATGCGTCCGACCCGAGACGTCACACGTGCCAGAATTAGCGCTATCCTACCGTCTACACCTAAGATTTTCTTTCCCAAGCCCTCTTGTCTAACTGTGACGACTCTCAACCATTCTTAGGGTGACTTTCCACTACATAAAATGTAGCAGAGCTATGCATGTGTGTTAAATCTATCAAAAGATTTGCTTGAATCTTAGCTTTGATAACAAAAGATATTTTTTATTGGAGGTATTAGAGCTAAAGATTCAAGCTACGGGTGATCCTCAACCCATTATTGTCCCACTGCTGGGCACGGGTCTTCTCCCAGAGTAAGAGAGTTTTAGTCCATAGTCCACCGCGCTGGCCAAGTGCGAATTGGTAGACTTGACACACCTTTGAGAACTCTTTTTTGAGAACACTCTGGTGTGCAGGTTTCCTCACGATGTTTTTGTTCACCGTAAGCTACTATTTTTGCCTTATCACAGCAGTGTTATGCGCTGTTGTGTTCTGCTCTGAAGGGTGTGGTAATAGAGACATATTTATAGGAGGCCTTCCAACTTACTCCTCAGGGATAGCAGCGCATCTGTGGCTAACTTCAGGTATGTCAGATCTTATCTGGGGTTGATTACTGATGTCCGTGGGCAGCAGTGGCCACTTATCAGGTGGACTGCATGCTCGTTTGCTATTTCCATATAGTAAAAAAAAGTGTAGTTTTCTTAGCACATCTTACGCACTTAGCTTAGCTTTCTCCTCGCACCTTGTAGCTACCTTGCACATTGGTGGAAAAGCACCCTTAGACACCCCTAGGCTAGTTAGCATAGTTGTTTCAGGGGTGTGTATTCTTTGTGCTATGAATTTTTAAATTTTCAGCAGTTAGTGTCAAATTGTGCCGAATTTTACTGTTAGTTCTTTTGAAAACGGCAGTTGACACATTGTTAGTGTAAAAAAAATTCGCGTGAAAAAGTTCTTAGGTGGATTTAAAGAAAACTTGTTTTGAAAGGGTCTTGGTAAATTTTATTTACCACAATGTATACGCGGCTCAGTTTACTAAAACTTGACAAATGGAGTGCTATAGTGTATTTTCATGCTTTTGATATCAATTTTAAATACATTTGGAGCGAAACTTTTTTTATGGGGCTCTTTGACATAAATTTCAAAATTATACTCACAGAACGTGGCATCGGAATGCTGCGGCTATTAAGCCCTAATGACAGTTACGGTGGTATAGGCTAAATACTTAATAGATGTTAACCATAATCCTAGTCAAACTATCGACTTGAGTCCTTTGTTTTTTTTTTCGAGGGATCTAGAAGATATTATTTAAGCAGCAATCCAAGTCATTTGACATTTGTACTCACTAAAATCTATGAGGCCTCAATGATCATATACGGACATCCTAAGATCTCTAATAAAAGACAACGGTGCTTCCCTTGTTTGGATCTTTGCAAGGCAAGTAGCCCAAATATTTCTACTCGCCTCACTTGTAACCACAACAAGTTGATGTCTACCCAGGATCACAAATAGTGAACGATCGGAGCCCCAACTCAATTGTTAGGGGCTCGAAGGTTTCTTAACTGAACAGAAGTCCTATATGAGCTTAATGATAGATTGTTGCTCCAGAAACCCTAGACTCCAGCCTCTTACCACACCTTTCCAACGAGAACACTAAACAGTACTAATATAAGGCATAAATAACACTGCAAAAGTTCTACCACATTACGATGTCCTTTATTAAGGCCATACACCCACACTTAGACGAACAATTCGCAAATAAAGGTCATGTTATGTCCTTATCCCATAATTGCAAGCTATCACCGATAAGAACCTTAACCGCTCCCACGGAAAGCATCAACGTCAAATGCCTACAGAAACTACTTCTAATGCACATAATTTGTCTCTTAAAAGATAGCCATCTTTAATTTATTGCGGCCGCAATGCACTTGTAGAATTTGAATAGTGTTATAGTTGTTTCAATTCACTACCATGTTACACAACCTTTGCATAACAGGAAACTTGTAATATTATAAATATTAAAACAAAAAAGCCTACTGCTTAAAAAGATTTTTGTAGTCACAATTATGTATTTCAATCAGCGCTTCATATGAGTTTCTGTCGAAATAGTCAAGTAAAAGTATTTTTAGAATGTTCTTTTTCCTATCTTTCATTCAATACCCTTATTGTCGGGATAATAAAAAGTCTCCTCCCCCTTTTCCCGTATTTTTATCATATGTCACTCTGCAAATTGAGACGACTCTAATGATATGTCATACGTCACAATCCGTCAAGCCGTTTGGGCTGTAGCGCGTGCCAAAAAAATGAACATACATACGCTCGAAAAACGTTACCCTTCTTCTGACGAAGTCGGTTAATATCGTTTATACAACAAATCAACTGTCATCTCAAACGATTGTGTATGAATATGCAACAATATATGAACTTTTGATTGAATAATTTAAGATTTCATTTACAATTCAATGTGCAGTGAGCTATTAGCTGGTATTAATTTCACGTGCCATATCTAGAAGGCGTGGGTTCATCGTATACTAGTACTTCCTAATTACGATCTACGGATAGCGCGGTGTAGGCAGTTGCATTGGCCTGCATAACTTTTGAATCGAGAGTTATGTTGCGCTGGATGTGGCATGATCTTTAATATATGTTATTCTCCATGATTTGTGCAGATTCATGAAATTTAAATGCAACAGACAATAAAATAAGGTAATATTTTTAAGTCATTGCAAGTAACAAATTAGTTCTGTATCTACAAAAAATACTTAATTTCAACAGAGTTTTCCTAATCTTACAGATTATTAATGTATAATGTATTTTAAATATTTTTTTATCATTTACAATAAAATATTTTATCCGTCACGTTTTTCCTATACTTTACATTGGCTAAAAGTAATTCGCTTTAATAATATCGTGAGTACCCGTTATATATTAAAATGTGTAATGGCATATTATAATGATTTGCTCTAATTTATTTACATTGCATACATTAAAACGACTCGTTGCCATTGAACTACAAATCCCATCTAGGTACGCTCCATACTCGAATGGAAATCACTTCGCTATGACGAACCGCGTGGCGGAGCGGTTACCATACCTGTCTAACACGTAGTGGGTTCGTTTCCCGGCCTAACAGAAATGTGAATGATGCGTTTAGATTTCTGGTCTAAGTCTATTTTTGTGTATTCGTCTGTGTCCATGGCACCCACGACACAGCAGAAAACCCTACTGTGGGTTATGAGTGTAGAGCTGTACCACGCAGTTTCACCCGCGTTTATTAGAGACTAATCTATTAAAAACAAACAAATATAGCGTGATGTTACATAGCCTAAAAAGCCTTCCACAATAAATTTACTATTCGACACGAAAACAATTTTTCAATTCCAACTTGTAATTCCTGAGATTAACGCGATCAACCAAACAAACTCTATTGCTTTATAATATAAAGTATAGAAGTATAGATTATTATTTTACTTCCATCGAATCTAGATCCGTGTAGTTGTAAGTTTACCTTCGTCGATCGCATTAGCTATGCAAGTTTACTATGTTTCTGTGCAGCCGTTTGTTGTTATGAGCCTGTTTCCGTTAACGTATGGAAATGGTTCTGCATCTTGCAAATATGTTAGTATTGTTGGTTAGTTACGTAACATTAGTTAGAGCCTCGCACTCGTTTGACATCTTGTCTTTTTTCATATAAATAAAAGAAAACTTAATAAATTTGAAATAGCGTACTCGCATGAAGTTCACCCTTTAAACCATACTGTTATAGTTTGACTGCAGGCAGTTATATTTACGAATACGTTTGTTGGTGGAGCTTCGAAAATAGATGACAAATGCTTCTTCTTAATACGTTCAAGTTTTTTCGAGATATAGTTGTATCGGAAAATGTCTCATTTTAACATAAATGTCTAAATGATTATTCGTCTTTACGCGTTAAGTTTATGTTGGTATGTTTTTGATGGTACCCACACACAGAGATAAACAAATTTTACATTGCATCACATTGGAGTGCACGCGAGCGTTCACTTCGTTTATCTTGTTTAAAATATACGCATTATTTATGTAATCGTTGTAAAACAAACGTATTTATTCAAACTCCAAGTGTGTCGCTTCAGGAACTTCTCAGTACCGATAAGATTAATTCAAGGTAGGTAATTACACTCAATCTACGTGTCGGGAGAGATAACGAAAGATATCTGATATGAGTTACGTACTTTTAATAAATTTCAGTTTTATAAATTTAATTTTTAAGTGGTCGAACACTTTATGAGTTTATTAAAATCACCATCTAAAATGTCTGTTTCCTAGAAGATGATTTTTATAGCAGTTTTATATTGTTGTTGACAAGGATTACGCTTGCTACAATTTTGCAAGGTGGAACGAGAAAGGTTCAACCAGACAGCTACCCCCGTCACACCGATTGTTAGCGGGATTCTGTAAAATTACCCTAACTTGTTAAAATAAAGTACTTTTAGTTCGATTTTTTGCGTTGCTGCCCCATTGTCATATGAGGCAGAAATCTTAGTTGTAACTATATTACAATAGCAGACGAGCATGTACTTTAAATGGGAAAAAGTGGTCACTGGCGCACTGTCGGTCACTTCATATAGAACAGGGGTTTTGTCTAAAGACATAAACAGACGCGAGGACTAATATGTTCGCCTCATATGAAACTGATTTACATACATACAAACTGATATGCATACAAACATCTTGCACGGCTTTAGTAAAAAGTCACTACTGAATAAATGTGTTGACTAATCTTAGAAAAAAAAACTGAAAATAAAAACGTTACTTAAAGTTATCTAGATTACTTGAATAAATTCAAACGAAACTTTGATACAAGTAACATAGGATCTTGTACATTTGTTTGTACAGGTTTATCGCTTTTACAGCTGGTCTATTGCTTAAACCATAAATAGGGATTGAATGAAAAAATGTCCCATAAAAATCTGTACTGTAGAAAGTCGGTCGTTATCAACAAATCAATAATGTCCCGACCAATAAGCTGTGTATGATAGCATATCAATACTTATCTATGAAAGATGTATACGAAATATTGACATCTGTGTGGTCCTGTTTTACGTAAAATAGTACTCTGTTTATACTCCTGCCTAATTTATATATGACTCGAACATTTTTGTCATCTAGAATGAATGTAGGACCACCTTAACTGCTCTCAGAAGCACAAAAGCAGTATCTCATTTGAGATAATTGATATTACATGAAAGTTAATTTGTATTGATTAGTAAATTGGAAATTTTCAAACTATATTTTTTGTTAAAGCTAACCGGCGTTCGGTTAAGATCATTATGTGCGTAATTTCTTAAGGTATCCGAAGCCATAAAAATAAAACTAAATTTTTTGAGATACTGCTTTTGCTCTTTTAAGGGCAGTTTAGGTAACTACGGTTTTGTGGGTCATACGGCTCAATCTTGTAAAAAACACTGTTACGTTCTTTTGAAAAACACTGTTACGTTCTTTTGGCGTTATACACTCATAATTTAAGGATACAAATACCCAGGCTCAGAACAAAAAAGTAAATTGTTCAGATGTTTGTTTAGTCGATGGGTCGAACCATGCAGATCTTGGAGCTCCCTGCGTTTGACTTGTATACTTACCGGTAGCCGTAGACCATAAGGAGAACTCTGTTCATATAAATTAGACGCTTATACTTTCCATTGCAATATAATGAAATAATAATTTCAGATCATGTAATATTCGTATTCTCGAGTTTGCTACACACTTATCCATGTCCAAAAATTTTTTTTTTCTGGTACAGTCAAAATAGGAAACTAGTTAGAAATGGAAAAACGGACGTTTTTCTATTTGGTTAACCCAATCCTGATTGTTATCATAGTATGTGACGTGCCGTTGTACAGTTAGTGGAAGGGTAACTTTCGTAAACCGATAATCGGTCATGTTATTACTGATAAGAAATGTCGCTAGATGTAGTTGCTACTAACTGTTTGCTGTTAGAAAACATTGTATCCGACGGATTTATTACTTTAACCCCTGTTTACATTGGTTCAACTAAACTGGCTTGTTGGAAGTCAGTTTAAATTCTAAATTAAAATATTTAAGTGTAATATTTGATTTAAATATTTATGTAGTGTACGAACGCTCTGTTTATTAATGGCAAGTGGTTACTTCCACTCACGTATGTATGTCTGTAATAAATGTTCCAGTTTTTTTGGTCGCCAAATGAGAAGACGGTGAAAAGCTACGTAGTTTAACAAAGCAAAAAAAGAACGTTTCAAAAATTTTGAGGTACCAACCTAGTGGAGTATTTTACTTGTACGATAATTTTTCGGCGTCTTATGATAATTGCCAGGCTACAGGTTGGGAACACTGTTTCCACCTACAGATGCGTAGCTCATTCCTGAGGACTAGAAAGCTTTGTTCAAATTTCTCTTACTATACCTTTAGATCCAGAACCCAGTAGTAATGTGCGGTGCTGTGTACTGATCTCGATCAGTTTTTCCCAACGTGGGGCCCACACCCCACAGGGGGACAATATAATAGATAAAGGGGGGGCATTTAAAAATGGACTCGACGCGACTTTAACACTTTCGCTTTGGGTTGTAATGTTAAAGCAAATGTTTTTCGAGCATGACTCCCCTGACGAAGTCGGGTCTGGTCTGACGCAGTCAAAAATGTCTATGGGGGCAAAATAATTTAGAAATGTTAAGGTGGGGCATGGCCTAAAAAGGTTGGGAAAACTGGTCTACATTCTAGACTTTAGAATGTATTGCTCTCTCTGCCCGTAAATGTCGTAGGCAGCGCCTGAGAGACAAAATCCCTGGATTTTGTCTCAGACAGGCAGGAAATGGACTTTACCGTTTTCCTTAATAACTTCAACACACAGCGGTTCTTCATCACGAATGCCACGCGCAGTGACTATTGGCGTAAAACCTGCATTTTCGGAAGCTATGTCCAACACCGGACCTAAAAAAAAAAAGATTTATTGAATTAAAAGTAGTACATATTTAAAAGGTCTGATGGATTGATAGACGAAGGTATGGTGGCCTTCGAAGCTGAATCAAAAAGCTTTATACCACTTGATAAAAATTCATCCAAATTATGTATGTTTTGATCTATCCTGTAATGACCGGAGTTAATGCATTGGGAATTCGGGTAATTATCCCGATAGCTGTTTTCGTGGTGTAAATTCTGTTTTCGATTGATCAGCTAAAAATATTACAAAGCGTAATAAAATCGTTTTATTTTCAGTCTAGGTTCTTTTATCGGCAGTTAATGTTGCTGTCAGAACCAACGCAACCGATGTCACTTTTGAACCATCAAAGCTGTTTTACGCTTAACTGAAAAATAGTCAAATGGAAATTTCCAATAAAACAGTTATATGTTTCCAGTATACAGTACATATAGTATAGTATATACAACACGCGGACATGAAGTTCATCTGACGGTGAGTGGTTGACATCTGTGAGCAACTTCATGTAAAACAAGGGTTATATCTGATGTCAATTATAGTTTTGCTACTCCCGAGGATTAAGATGGACGATATGAAAGCGAGTGTGAATAAAAATATGTTTGAAATGTCTATTTTTTGTGATCAAAGACTGCGTTAAGAAACAGACTATGCTATTCGGATGCACGCTATACGTATAAAACATACCAAAAGTGATACATTTTACGCACATAACAGCATGATGTTGCAGAACGTTGCAGCATATTGATGGCAAATGGTCATAATACTGAGAAGGCGTTATAAAAAATAAAAAATATACCATACTTCAAATTCATTGATATTTTTCAATCCCTTTCACTTCCTGATAAAGGAATACTTTTGGTCTATGTTAAATTTAGTCTCATATAGTTTTTTCTTCTTTAACACTTCTACTCTGTGAACATCACGAACGTTATATGTCTTTTTATAATTTTATTTAAATAAATAGTAAATCCATACTTTCGCTGTCTTAGTTACACTTTCAAATGTTATAATTCTTATCTTTGAACTTTATTTTCTTCCCTTTTTTAAGCGTATTTTTTTAGTAATACTATTGAGACTTTTAATATTAGTACTATTGAGATTTTTAATACTTCGGGTAATTAAAAAAAAAAATATTCTCCTACTAAGTGTGGCAACCCTGCTAGTACATTTTTAGCGTAGGTACATCGTAAATCGGTACATCGCTGTAGAGAACGTGTATAACAATTTTATTGTCCCCTAAAAGAGGTTTATACTATCAAATGAACAGGATTCCACGAAGATCTTTAAAAATAGAGACCATGGGAGATTTTGTAAACTAAAGGGGAGTGACAGACGTCGGTTGTTCGTTTTAACTATTTTGGTTATACGTTATGTACGTAAACTATACACACATTACATATGTACAACTATTAACACGCTGACAAAAAAGTTTTTTCTTTACTTATAATATGGAAGTAGCAAACTAGCTATCAGGTGGACTGCATGTTAACCTAATGGCAAGTGGCCGCTGCCGCCCATGGACATCCGTTATCCCAAGAAAGATCAGAAAAAGTGTGAAAAGAGCCCTCCTTCAAAGCCGATGATGCATTGGCTACACCTGTGGTGTTGCAAGTGTCCATAGGCGACTGTGACTACTTTCCATCAGTTAGCCCGTGTGCCTTATAGTTAAGTTTAAGTATAAAAAAAGAGCCTTACTTCAGGTTAGCCACAGATGCGTTGCTATCCCTAAGGACTAAGTTGGATTGCTTGCGTTGCTACCCCTAAGGACTGAGTTGGAACGCCTTGGATAAGTATGTCTCTTTTACCACACTCTTCAAACCCGAATTCGGCACGAAACACTGCTGTTTTTACGCAGAAATAGGTGTGGCGGTGGTACTTCTGGAGTCAAGCCATAAGGAGCTCTACCACCTCGGACGTTGGTATCTACGAGTATGTGTTAAACCGCTTCCTTCCTATCACGTGATATATGTATTACAATGCAGATTTTACGAATGTATCTTTCGCAATACGTGTAATGGAACGCAGGTGAACGTCGTAAGTGGGTAGGCGATATTCCCTTATTAAATGTATGCCCTATGTATGGTGAATTTAAATATAATGTATGTTTAAATTAAAACATGTATATTAACGTAAATGTGTGAACCAGCTGTTTTTCTTCCTGAGATGAAATATTTCTTATTTAGTTATTACATACTGATACGGGGTTTTCTAACTTGCATGTCAAATTTATTTACTATGATCATGGATTTACGATATTCCTCCCTTAACTAAAAATATCTTAGAATCGTTTCAGCAGTTGATAACACGAGGACATAACATGTTAGTATTAACTTACTAATATGTACTAGTACTAGTAGTAGACTAATACTAGTATGAGTAGTCCATATTTTGTAAAGTCACAGTCAGTCAAAAACGAGAATATAAAATGTTAAATCAGTCAAAAATAACAAATCTCAAACCACATTGATTTAGACATAAAATCAATTCAAAGTCCTCGGATTGACTCGAAAACATTACGTCGAATAAATGAAGTTCAAATGGAGTTTACTATCGATTACTCGTTTAATGATTGGGCGATTCTGTTTTCCTACTTTTATACTCAAATAAAAGTTGTTCTTGTAATAAAAATCGGTTTCCGTGCATAAATAAACCATTTTAATGGGCATAAATAAACCATTTTAATGGGCATGAAGTTGTAACTGAAATAGGCACACAAGCAAATAATAAATTGTAATGGGGGGGGGGGGGGGCAGCCCCAATAATTAA
>DWNE01009033.1:0-11160 GCA_018249875.1 Cecropterus toxeus | reverse complement strand
TTTCTAGCGTGAAGCAGTTCTTGCGTTTCGGTGGAAGGGTGTGGTTGCCGGCTCTCTTTTATATGAGGCGACCATCTTAGTCCTCGGGAGTAGCAACGCAACTGTGGTTTACTTCAGATAGAACCTCTGTTCTATATGAAGTTGCTTATATATGTCCACGGGCGGTAGTAACCACTAACCATGCTGCTTGCTCGTTTGCTACTTCATATTTATAAAAAAAGACTATATCTACGTGTAACTTAAACGCAGACGCAAAGTAGTTGTCGATAAAAAATATTAAATCATATACCAATAATCTATCTATCTTTCCATTGATCATGCAGCCCACCTGATGGTAAGTAGTCACTGCCGCCCATACCGTTCAATCAGAACGCAACAGTGCTTAACATTAATGTTTTTAGGCAAAAATAGTGGTGGGACACGACCGCCGTTCGACATCAGCGCTACTTGAAGTCGAACTACAAAGGGTTCTGCCAACTTCAAAACGCTATTATTTTTATGGCCAAAAATTAAAAACCGAAACTTCCACATTAATAGTATATTTTTTTAAATATATACTATAAAAAATAGAGAAGTCTATTTATCTTCACTTGCCTAGTTTGAAGTGTTATAGGGAAGAGATCCTTGTCGTTCTAAAAAAAAAGCCGTGTTCCAGATAATTCTGTAGTGGGTAGCTGATGATAAATTTCACTATACAAAACTTCATGTTTATAAATAAAAGTAATTATTGCAGTTATTTTCATAACATTTTAGGTATATACAGAAATTTCAGTAAGTTTGTAAAAAAAAATTGACAAATTTAATTTTAATAACAGGTAACCTAAAGTACCTACTAGTACATTACTAACTGACATACGTGAGTACTTAGATATAATTAAGTGTACATTCTTCATTGTAGTTTAGCAAGACAAGTTAACAAAAGCACATATAATACAGATAGCAAGGCGTCTTCGACGGGGTATTGTTTCAAACTTTTCCGGCCAATGTAGGGTTGATACTCAGCCTACATACAATTATTGCTAATGTCATACGATATTCTCGTCAGGCGTGATTTTTCATACTTCTTAAATATTCATCTAAATTCTATAAGTCAGTGTAATAGATCACTCTAAGATAGATATTTTAAAACGATAAAAATTCATAAGAAATATATACCCAATGTTATCGTTCTAATAATCCAAATATATAATAATGTGAACATTCTTAATTTAGGCTTTACTTTATTAATGATCATTAATCTGAGTGTTAACGTCGAACAGCCCTACGCCAGCAAGCCACGGCTACGCGGTAATTAACTCTATTGTGGCCAAAGAGATCCTATCGACGCCGCAAACACTTCCGATGGATTTACGTCTGCATACCCGCTTTCCACTCATTGTTTACGGCCTCAAGTTTTATTCCTAATACATACGCGTGCATATATTAATAGCCATAACAAAGACGAGAAACCAAACTGATTCTCGACAAGCAAGGTTTCTTCCTCGTTTTCCTTAATATCAAATTCATTCACAGACTCATTATGGCTGACCGTAAATCTAAAAAGGAAATACGTCTAATACTGATCATTACATTAATCAAGCGGAACGTAAAAACTTAATGTGGGTGGGGCTGCGGTCAGAAAGCTAATTCATACACGAAACCGGAGTGCAAGAAAGCGAACAGCGAAAACGAAAATACACCTTCATTTACAATTTAACTCCTTAAGTGAATTAAGCAGATAGACTGTATATAATGCACGCGAGAAATTATTAATCTGACTGTATTCTCATCAAAATATACGTGTCTACGAATGCTTGTTAGAAATGTAAACAGACGTTGATCATTGTGAAGCACGCAAACTTTCTAAATTTGATGGGCCGTCAATTTCATAAAAGCTTTGATTTTCGAATGTACCTAATAAGCGAGTTTATGTAAGATTGATTCATCCGTACAAAATATTCGCTTCAACACCTGACATTAACGCGACGCAGAGGTCTCGATGTATCAGTACCTAATTAATAAAATACATACTTAATTAATTAACTAGTCACTATGCCGTATTGTTGATTGTGTTGATTGAATTAACTACGTCTTTCCTAATTACATGCGCAATTGACGTAAAAGTTATGTAGATGTAATAAGTTAAGTTAAATGTCGAATACTCTGTAGAAATACATGCAATTTGGTATTGGCGTAATGTGGTAGAGCCAACACGGTCTGACCTGGGAAGTTCTGCCATCACACCTATTTCTAACGTTAAGCAGAACTTCATTTAGTCGGAAGAATGTAAGTGCCGGCTGACCTAAATACGCTCTTCATGGTTCTAAGGACAAGCAATGCATTTGTGAGTGAGTCAGGTTCCTTAAAGATGCCCATGAGCGGCAGTGGCAAATTACCGCCAGGTAAATTGTATGCTAGTTTTCTATTATAATTTTCCCAAAAAAATCTGCACTTTTTTTCTGCTTTTAGGACGTAGGTATAGAAATACATTTAAACGTTATTTAACATTGTCCTCAGAGTTGCAATATATCCGTGGCAGATTTTTTACAAAACACATCTATGTCTAGCGAGAAGCAGTTCTTTCGTTTCGGTGGAAGCATGTGGTTGCCGGCTCATGTACATATATATATGAGGCATCTTAGTCCTTGAGAGTAGCAACGCATCTGTGATCGACTTCAGCGGAAATCCCTGTTCTATATGAAGTTGCCTACAGATGTCCATGGGTGGCAGTAACCACTTACCATCAGGTGGACTGCAAGCTCGTTTGCTACTTCTACAAAAGATGTCTTCGAGGGCGTAGCCACTTACCGTCAGGTGGACTGTATAATCCCTTAGTGCTTCTTTATTATAAATAAAATAGTACTTTAAATTTCTTGCTGATAATTATGCAGATTTTACGTCAAAACCCCATTTTATTATTGCATTATACCCACAGAGTTAGGTGTTTAAATCGATAACGCCTTTATATTAGGTATTGCTTACCATAATGGTTTAATGCGCATAGGGTTCCGGGTTCAGCTCTGGTCAGACAGGTATCTAAATGATTAATTTAGACGTCTGCTTTCAGTTTGGGTATTTGTGCCTTTCCTTGTAGTATGTGTAAGGCGATCCAGTATAGGGCTGCGAGTTTTGGTTCTTGTCCCCTTTTATTGTTTAACTAAAAACCATTAACTACGAACCTAGTGTCAGTAATTCACTAGTTCTTAATCCTACATACCATTTATTTTATATATTTTTATTATTTTATGTATTATGAACATAGTTTTGGCATTTTAAGATAATTTTTTCGAGTTCATTACTTTGATGTTTTTAAATTTAACCGTTATAATGATTATACACTAATAAAAAAAATTGAACGAACACTTGATATTACTTTTTCTGGATGGAAGCAGGTTTTTTTGTCTATATGTATATTGCACTAAACCCACAACGCTTTAGAGCATAGCTGTTCCGCCCTAAAGCCCTACGACGATGGCGTAATAGAGTTCTCTATCCTATAGAAAGCCTAAAAATACATATTTGTCTTGGTACACGAGTGTGAGAAGTTATTGTATTATTATTAAGTAGCGCGAAGTCTGGTCGACCGACAATCGATTCACGAAGTACCCTTTCATTCCATTCTTTCTACTTAACTTTGGTAGTAACACAGAAAATAAAACATTTTTTAGAGAATTTGTATCATTATTATTTATTTTTGATATATGTATATTTTTGTCAAAGCCACATCTGCTCGCTATGTACTCTTCAGAACAAGACTTAATCTGCGCACTCTTGTTGAACAGTAATATATAATTTTTAGAACTATGGTTAGATTTTTTCCTAAATAATTATGTAAAATGTTATTATTATTATATTAATTATATAAAAAGACTGACTTGTGTCGAATTTAGTTACTAGAAATATGATACAAAGAATATGAAGTAAAACATACCACTTATTACTTAAACATTTTATTACGTGTATTACTTAAAAAGATACAATTAGTTTGTGAAAAATAACAATAAATTAATTAGAATTAGTTTAATCAACATTTAGATGAGAGAGCTTTACTTTTTAGGGTCCCTATATACTCCCATGAAGAGGATAGAGTTGGTGGGATGCTCATAAATGACGTACACGAATGGGAAGTTGGCTTTGAACACGCTGGGGTCCACGGGCCTGGACGACCGGAAGCCGAATGTCGCAGTAGCCGCTGCTGCCACAGTACCTGGAATTGATCATAATACTTTATATATTTAAATCTATGTATATATCTATATTTATATACATATTTTTTATGCAAAGTAAGTTAGTATCTAAGTTTTTGTATTAAGTATTTAAGTATACTACCCGCGTAGCGGAGCGGTCATTCATATCGATCTGACACGCAGTGGGTTCTAGGTTCGATTCCCGGCCAGACAGACTTCTGAGTTTATATTTCTATTCTGGGTGTTTGTGTATTCGACTTGTGTGTATTCATGCCTTCTACGGCACAGGAGAAAATCCTATTGTGGTACTATAAGTGTAGAAAGTATCTTTCGGATATTTGTTATAAACTAAGTAATGCAGCACTTTTTGCCATGTCTATATATAATTATGTATACAACGTCTGCCTTGTTACACAATTGTATGGCACTTATACCGACTTATACAATAAAATAGTAATTGGATGCCGACGATGTCGTTTACCACTTACGACACGCTCTTAAGAGAGCGAAAATTTTAAAGAGATCCATGTTCTCCTTTTGTATATTAAAGTATTTATGTATTTTAAAGATAAATTAATCACTGTACGTAACGAAACTGATTTGATCAAAATTTTAAGACAGAAACATTACAAAACTATTTATGGGTTTACGAAGAATATTTGCGAAACAATAATTATAAGTGACGCTTTGTTTTATTCTAATACAAAGGGTTTCCGAGATATCGAATGAAACAGGTATACGGAGACCGCATTAATTAAGCCGCAACAAAACCAGTTCATTCGACCTCGATTGACACAATCTTTGATACTCAAATTAACTTAACAGATAAAACCGACCAGGTTTTTTTCAATAATTTGAATGTCCTCAATTGATACCGATCGAAAATCCAATAGAGGTCGAACAAATACATTTTGCGCAAAACAATTTAGTATTTTAATAAGTTTTTAATCAGACAATTGATCAACGAATAATCTGTGTGTATGAAATCGAAATGTCACTAGCCAATTAATAATGGAGAAATGCAAACTATTTTAATTTTTCTTGATACATATTATTCCAAGTAAATTTCACCATCGCTACAGTAGACAAATACATTATCGTCTACATTAAAGATAAATATTTAGAATTTAAATCATCTCATCATTCATTTCTATATGTGCATTTGCAATCAAATACGAAATTCTTTGTTTACCAATCAGTTATTGTAAAATTAAAATTTTAATATTTTACAATAGCCAATTAAAGATTCTATAATCCTTATAATGAAAAGTCTTCTCTCTAATCTCTTGGTTTTTGCCTTTAGTTGCCTCTTACGGCGCTACGACACGACACAGCACTACGTTGTACACATATAATACCTAATTAAAACGTTTTACGTTTTTTAATTGTATAGTTTTTGTAATTGTTATTGTAATGATGACTATTTAAGCTTACGATTCCCTCTCGCAGATACGAAACCTTAGAACTTTATTGTTTATAATGTGATAAGCTTCGAAAAAAGGCTGTCAAAGAAAGATAAGACGGCAAAAATATAAGTTTCATACATGAATACTACATTCATTCCTGGATTCCCACAAGAACTCAACTAACTTTACTTTTGCAAGTTTTGACATAATATTTTTCTTGTTTGTAGGGTTCCACAAAGGTCGGCCCATGGTTATAGAAAATAGCACCTACATTTAAACGTTTGTTGACGTTGATTATAAATTTTATGCCCAATAATATATAATGCCCATAAGTTAATTTATAATACTTTGCCCCAATATAAATATATTTATTATAAATATAATTCATCTGTTCCTTCATAATCATTGAGAAACAGGCAGATTATTACCTTGTTCATCGATTTGTATTTTAGCTTTGTGCACAGCATCATCAAAGATGACTCCATACTCCTGAGTAAGCGTACTGAAGTCTGACGTAGCTTCAAATAAATCACCAACTCCCATGGTCTCTAAGATCTGGAATAGATATTATACATATACGGTATATAAAAAAAAACTTGTCAATATAAATTTAAATTAAAAAAGGGATGAAATAGTCAAGTGTATGTCAACTTATCATCGCGACGAAATGGAAGAGCTAAAGACTGCCTACTGATTGTCTAGAACAGTCCTGCCTTGTTATGAAACTTGAGACCAACAATATAAATGTACAAAGGTTGTTTATATTAGATATTGCATTGATGTAATACCTGAATGTATCTGCCGTAAGGATGAAAAGTAGTTTGTGGAGTAAATGCCTAGCTTTTGATTAGTTTTGATACCATTGATGTGTGATTCATGTGCAAAAAACTTACCGGTCTAAGTGGAATTGATTTTTCAACAGTGAATTTGGGTATTTCAACGATCACTTCCCGATTCATCTCATCATCTTCGATCACGGCGGCGAGACGTTCCGGGGTTAGCTTGGCGATTATGTTATCCACACCTTACAAATAAACGAAAACAGCTTATGATTTAAACGAAGTCATGGGCTGAGGAGTAACGAGTTCGCCTCTCTATGGTGAAAAGTTCTTTAATAAATAATTAAATAAATCTATTTAAGTATTAAAGAAATTAACAGCTTAAGATTCAACTCTTGGACTAGCAAATTATAATAAATGTATAACAGGGCTTCAAATATAATTAAATAAATATACAAGAAGAATATACACAAATACAAAAATACAAGACGAATATTATCAAGTCAAAATTTCTAAATGTTATGAGAGATTATGAATCGTAAGAATAACGGTATACGAGTTCTTACCTTCCTTCATCGAGTACGGTGGAAGCAGGATGAACATGCTGATGTCGTGCCCCTTATAAGGCAGCTGCAGTGTCTGTGCTCCGAGGTCCTCGTTGACCACTGAAAAATACAAAAAAATAATTAAATGAGAATAGGTCGAGAAGGTACTATAGTCATGCCTATTTTTTTATTGTAATTATTTTGGAATTCCAAACATGGTGTCCAACATCACAGTGCTTAATGGCCTATATTTGTTTTGTTACTTTATTCCTTAAAAATAGAACAAAAGGCACTGTTTAATTTTTACCTGACTGTGCTATGAAATTTGCGTTTTTGTGTTATGTTACTATTTACCTACTAATCATGCAGTGTTTTTAACGTTATTATACTTTTATATGCATAAAACAATTCGTTTATCAAACTAAATGCTTAAACTAATATCTATAAATACTTTCAACGAGCAATTTATTTTATAAATGATATCTATATTACAAGTTTGATAATAAATCATTATATTTTAATATGATATGTGAAGGAAAAACTTGTTATTGAATTCAATTACTTTATTAGCTTGTTTTAAATTATATCAGCTTAAAATATCATCGGAACTAAAAATATGTTTTTCCTTATATTCTATTAAAATGATGATGATTTCATCACACACATTCGAGTTATCATTATTGTGGGTTTTCATTAGTGTCCGACCGAAACTTCGGCTTCGGGCACCTATACATCACCTGTATATCTTTAAATGGATTAATTTTGAGTTGTGCGGTTATTCATGCAAAGCAGCGTTGTAATAATAATAAGATTCCTTCTATTACATCACGAGAGGCGTTAAGTTATATGCAGCCTCGGGTCTAGGGAGTGGGAAGCCTGCCGGGGCCTGTGCGCCGGGCGGCAAGTGCAGAGGGCAGCAAATTCAAATCTTGCATACGAATGCGCAACTCTTCATCATCATACATGACACATCATTTATTTAACATTAACCATTGAGACGCGTAGTCAGTGGGAGCTCTTGACACGTATACGTTTTAATGACCACCAATTATTGGACATCCAATGGCTGAAGTGATTTAGATGGTAAAAATAAAAAATCAAGTGGGCAGGGGCGGCATTTTTAAGTTCTTGCCCCGCATAAAAAAAAATTGAAGACCCGGGGCTGGTGATATGCGACACAAAGAAGGTACCGTAATCGTATATATTTTTGTCTAGATGGCTATCTACTTTTTGTGTGCACCCATTACTCGTTACGTTAATAATAATGTTTACTGAAAGCAGTAGTGCAGTAAGTAGCAGTAATGCAGCATTATTATAGTACAAAAATAATATTTACTGTAATGGAAGGTGCCCTTCTGTCTCATGAATGGTACAAGAGTTTGGCGGGTTTCGGAGACAAAGAACACTTGTTTCTTAGTATTTTCGACCGGGAATTGGTAAGCCCAGACCCCTTTGAAGTAAGCTGCGTTGGCGAGAACCAGCTTCGACGCGAATGAAATACCATCTTCTGGTATCAAGTCCTTTATGTTGTTCTTAGTCACTTGCGCCACCCAGTCATTAATTGTCTGCCTGGCTTGCCGGGGATTTTCGCGGAAATTCTGAAAGTTTAAAGCACCAGTTAACATATGAGTTTATAAAATATTCAGGTCTCCCAATGCTGGTCTTCCAGCATGGAAATGAGGAATAATTGTTACAAAATTAAATTTCAGATGAAATTTTGGAATAATTATCTCCTACAAAATGTTAATGAAGTGAGTTTAATTCTTGTCAGGGTTATGTAATTAATTACGATTTAAGAATTATTACGATTTTTTAATGATTAACTCTATTAAGTAGTATGGACATGAAATTTAGGACAAACAAGTCGAAGATATTACAATATCAGTTAATGTTGTAAATAAGATAATAATGTCATTAATTTCCTAAACTATATAACTGTGTACATATCGAAGACAACGATTAATCACCATAAAACCTAAAATTCTAATACTGCAATCATGTTATTTGGTCAGTAGGTTCATTTTATGAAGTAGATATCTACTTCGAAAGGATTTTTTGACGCTTTGAAAATTCGTATAACACCTACGTATCCATTCCTCTTAGGCTTAACAAAAAAAACCTTGTGTGTAATACTTTACAATGAAAAAGCAATGCTTTTGAATTGGTAATGAATACTCGCAAGTCAGTGATCGGCATACTGATTAGCCACCCAGGGTTTTGGTTACCACCGTAGACGAGCAGAAATGGAAATATAACAAGTAACATTGTCAAAAATATAAAAATAAAAAAGCCGAATGCTTAAATACTATTTTTGTTTTTATAATGATATATTTGATGTAACGCTTTTCATTTTTATTTTTATAACATTGAAATAGCAAACGAGCATGCAGTCCACCTGATGGTAAGTGGTCATTGCCGCCCATGGACAACTGAATGCTATTTCATGTAGAACAGAGGTTCTATCTGAAGTCGATCGATACATTGCTACTTTCGAGGACTGAGATGGTCGTCTCATATATTCTGACCTGTATCGTGTGCCAAAGAAACAGACGTAATACATATGTTCGAAAAACATCACCCTCTTCTTACGCAGTCGGGTAAAGATGTATATTCTATCCCATGCCTCAATGTTCATGTGTGTGCTCGTAGAAACTATGACACTAGGTTTTTCGCATGTGGTTATTTATTTGTATAGTTATAATAGCTTACAAGTTTTTCAATCTCTTCTCCCATTAGGTCGAAAAAGCATTGCCGCAGAGTTAATGTTTTCTCCACATATATCTTGTTGGCATTGTTGAACTCGTAGCTACCGCTGTTGTTGTTGAACTGTCGTGATGTCTTATCCACTTTGTATGCTGTCATCAAGTTCATTTTGTCCTGAAATTGACACATACATAAGTTAGTATATAAATATCAGTTTCCTTAAATTACATCGAAAATAATAATTTAATTTCATCATAACAGAATTGCTTACTAATTTTTCTGAAATCCTCAAAGATTCCTTCAACGCTCGTTCCGTTTGTTCGCCTGTCGCGAAATATGCCAAGAGCAGAGCATGGTATACGGAAAACGGTGAGAAAAATATGTTGTCATTAGGAACAGCCTTGTTAATGGAGTTGAAGAGGTTCAGCGTAAACTCTAGCTGCCCTCTGTAGAGGTGCGTACGCGCTTCGTGAAATAGCTTCGACGATGAATCATCTTTGGACAAGCATTGGCTATTCACCGTTGCCAGGAACAAACATGTCACGACGGCAAACTTCAACATATTAATTCTGAAAAGATGGAAACGTATTTATGTTATTAAAAAAAGTGCATTATATATATATTTCCCGTAGGTACAATACATCTACTCCGTGGTATCTCCTGAAACTTTAATCAATCGTCAAAAACTCACAATCTACATCGGCTCATAGGAAATATGTACCTGATATAAAACTGTGTGAAGTTAAAGTTCGTTCACACGTTTTTATCGCTGAAATAACACATGTTGTGTATGTATATCTACACTGCAAATATTCATTAGCCATAACGTGATACACAATACACAATGATGTTTATTGATTTAAAGAAATTTTGTATGAGGATAACTTTACACCGGCGTGGAGCCTATACAGATGTTTAAAAACGGATAATTTATTTTCCTTGCATCAAAAAAACTGTAGGTTAATTTATAGGTAGGTATATACATAAGGTAGCTTACTCAAGAATTATCTCAGATCCAAGGAAAAGTAGCTTCGTGGAAGCGTAGGTCGTCATTGTATACTTCATAATGCCTATATTGCTTACACAATAAACAAACAGTCTGCCAACGGAGTAACACGGCTTGCACACAGCGACATTCACGTTATTTTACTTTACCTAAGAGGCCACAAAGCATGCGTTAAGCCCTTGGTGCTGAAAGCGTTAGCGTCGAGCGGTAAGAATCAATGCATAAGTTCGATATTTGCAGTAAGTTTAAAATGTTAAATATACGTCTATAAAGTTTCGTTTAACAGAACAGTAAGACACAATTTTAGATTATTTGTAAGTTAAATTTTTATAGAGGTATGTTTCACAAATTTAATCTCTCTCCCTCTCCCTCTCTTTCTCTCTCTCAATCTCTCCGTAGTGTAGTCTAAAGCTAAACTAACATATAAATATTTTCTGTAAGTATAATAACGCTTTTTACCCTCAAAGCACCACACTAGATTTTTCTCCTGTGTCGTAGATGCCATGGACACAGGCAAAGACTAATACACAAACACCCAGACCCAGAACAGAAATC
>DWNE01009032.1:0-11160 GCA_018249875.1 Cecropterus toxeus | reverse complement strand
TATGTAATCAATATTGTTGTAATTCCAAAATGGCCGCCGCAACAAAATGGCGGAATACATACTTTTGTCCAACCCATACAACATGGGTATCAAGTGAAAGAGCTTAATTTGTAGAATTCAATTAAAAAAAGCTTGTTTTTAAAAATACTTTTTATATTCATTTATTATTCCATGATTATATTTATAACATTTGCGAAATAAGCATCTTTTTTGTCAAATTCAAAACAAAATAGTCAAAAGGTATTTTCACCTTCCATTTAAAACAAAATGCTATAATAAAAGAACAAAAAACAACTAGATCATATACATTGTTTTGAACTGATGAAAAAGACAAACCCGTTAATTTTCCAATTTGTAAGTGCTCTTGTAGAGCTCTTTACAAAGTGAACACACTTTATTTCATTACTCTTGGTTATATGTTTCATAGTTTACGAGTAAGTTTGAAATAAATCGCTCCCTAGTAATTAAATCATGAAAATTTAAGCTCTACCTAAAGACTTTCCATATAGTGACAAGAATACACGCTAATAACGAGTCAAACGGCATTTACGTGAACTTATTACAAAGTAAAACGATTTAATTTACAACATAAATCTTGTTAAAATTATCTTTTTACGCTAAAACCTATAATGGAGCAGTACAGCGAGTCACGCTCACTTTAACTGCGATAATGGGGTAAATGTACACATAAAGCACCTGTTTTAATTTTTATCAGTACCAGTATTTACTTATTATGTAGATAGGTCATAAAAAGGCTATAAATTGTCGTTATCTGACTTAAATCAACATTATTTATTATTTATCGTAAGTATCTACTTTATTTGGCAAAACTGTGTGATAGCTGGGTTTTGTGTAGTTAAGGATTTATACAACGTTAATTTTGTTAAAAGCCAAATAAAGGCATCGTTTAACTATGACGGCTTTTACAAAAGATTCTTAAAGTTTTCTATATAACATTATACCTACAAGTGTGTATTGAGCAGTGATAGCCGAATGGTTGAAACTAGGGCTCTCAATCGGTCTAAGGTTCGCATCCCATCCACACACCAATCATTGTTCTAAAATTATAAACATATTTGAAATTATCACTACGAAAGACGACTACGACGAAGGAAGACGCGAGGATGGCCACCTGTAGGGTTTTAGTGCGATGCAAATCCCACATAACCTAGCGTCGCTCCCACGGCCTCAGGTATCTTTTGAAAGTTTTCCTTTTAAAAACAAAAAAAAAACATTTCATTTCATATCAAACACATACTAAAATTACAATTACGATCATTAATTAGCTCATAATCAAGTATACATTTGTTTAATTACTGTTCATAATTTGTTCCACCCGTAGCCGTACATAGTCAATCGTGGTCAGCAGTACGATAATACTAATTAATCTCGTAGGGACAGTGTGATTGTAAACGCGCCGTAGAACCTTAAACGTAACACAAAGAGCCGGTGAAACAATGCTATTGTTAAAGTAGGATAACCATGCTATTTTTTCGGGCTAGGAAGGTATACGAATGTCCTAAAATTGCTCATGAACTTTAATAAATTGTATGACGACTTTAAATATTCAGTCTGAATGTCTGAGGTGCTTATCCTAGTGCTACATACATCTACGTGTAGTGTGTGCGTCTAGTGTGTGTATGTGTGTGTATATAATGTATATATAAGTTTGCTTCTTCCTAATTATAAAAAACATCCCTTTTTTATAACATATTATGGAATCCCTATTCAAAACCTAGGTAAGCCGCGCTCCAGTTTGGTCTAGGAAATACAACTGAAGTAACAATTTTAGGCCTTATACAGGAAATTATCATTCAACCATATTCAAGTACATTTTATGAAAAGGAAATCATTTAATTTAATTTTATAACACGTGAAATATAATAAAATACTAACTTAATTAAATATGTAACATATAAGCAAACTTATATAGATATATTATGGTTTATGCTATAAAATATATTAACCTACTGCACCAAATATTACGTTAAGAAACGATGCAGATACTAAATTTGAATTTATAAATTTATATTTAGACTTAATTTTTCCCGCAGCTCTGCCCGTTTTGGCCACGTTTATCACGCTAATTAGTATTTCATGTGGCAATCTAAGTCATAAACTATATATGCGGCTTTCAACGAAATCCGACCAATACTAGTCCTCACAAGCTTTCTAATTTATAATTTTAGTATGAAAGCTAAGATAATGTTAATGAATAAACTATTAAACGAATTTAAAGTTCATTTTTAACATTAATATAAAAGAAGTAAGTAACAGTCAAAATAAAGTTTCATTCTAGACATTTTGACATATTACACAAAAGATAAATTAGTTGATAAAAAAAGCACGTAACAGAAACGAATGACATTATAATTTCGCATCTACGATGCTGAGTGCCAAATAAATCATCACTTGTGTCTACAATACAGTGGCAAGATAAGGTAAGTTTTGTACTACTAACTTGTAACGATGATTAATCAAAACGAGATATAGATAAAAGCTGAAAAAAAATAACTTTTGTAACACAAGTATGACCGCCGACCCTCTCCTTAGAGACCGTGAACCTTCGTAGAAGCTATATTTTTTTATATCCATACAAAATTAAACGCAAAAACTAACTAACTAAATTTACAGTTGGGCTTTAGCAAACGTACATAGAGCATGTATCTACTGCCGCCCATGGACATCTGTAAGCAACGTCATATAGAACAGAGGTTCTATTTTATCTAAAGTCCATCACAGATGCGTTGCTACTCCCGAGGAGTAAGATTGTCGCCTCATATATAAGTGTTTTTATAATGATAGAAGTTAAAGTTGGTTAATTAAAAGACTTAATTTTGATTTGTACGATAATTTATTACAATGCCGCAATTTGTTTCATGTAACAACAACTTGTAGTGCAGAGCGATGAAATTGACGCTCTCAGGACTTCAGCAGAGCCTGGTAATATCGGGTACACTTCGAGGCGGCTAAAATTCGCCTCGCTTATACTACGTTACAAACTTAAGTAGTCAGAGCGTTGCATTCAGGAAGCTACGATTCGGTTAGTGGCTGCATGTGAAATACAATAATTTATCAGTTTGTCCGCCATTTTGGCATTACGCCGCCATGATTTGTTCGACCGGTGGCAACCGTAATCGCTTTAAAATTGATATTTTGATCTTACACCGCATTTATCATGCCATCTGTCCACATTTATATCTGCTATAAATTGCATCTACCGTATTTAGGTGTTGACTCACTCATATATTCTATTCAATTCAAATCGATCGATAGATAAGAAGTCGGTAACTGCAAAACTTTCGACTTTTTGGTATAATTATGATGGTTATTTTAAAAACTTGTTTGATTAATTAATCTAAGGTTTAAAATTTCTCGCTGTGAAAAAATCAAGTCGTAATAAGTATGGTAATTAACTAATTACAGCCTTCATCTTTCAATATATAGGTTCGAATCGGTACGAAGCATATCAGTTATGTACATATATATGTGTTAGAGCATAATTTAGAGGCTGCTTTAATACAGGAAGAATACAAGGTAATATCATATATAAGGAAAAATACCCCTATTAATACGTATCAAGGAATACCATCAAAGACACCACTCCTACTATTCCTGGTTAGAAGGTCCCTTGCCGTTTGTTTAGCGCAGAAGATATTAAGTGATGAAGCGATCTCAACTTATATACACGCTCTTTTGTTACTCAGGAACTCTTGCGATGGCTTTTAGATATGTAGAAAAATAATAGTTTGGTGGGAAGATTTTTTAATTTCAAATTTATTGCAAACTAAATGGAGTTCTCGTTCTTCTCTACGTGACTTAAATAGTCCATCTGTAAATAGTACAAAATATCGAAATGAAAATAAGGCTACACGTTGACCAGGTAAATAAGCTATATGCAAAATTTCATGTAAATTTGACTCTATCCTTGCGGCATTGAGAAAGAACAGACACACACTAGGAAAGATTTGGAACCTATTCTGAATTCTTCCAATAACGTAAATGTTTCTTATTAGTGGACATCTTTTTATTCACTGAATTATATTGCCAGTAAATTCTTTGAAAGTCAATAATCTTCGGCCCGCCTGTAGACCACTGACCTTTAGAGCTTTATACAAATTCTTAAATGATACTTATGATTTATAAAATTGCTACCGTTCTTACTTCTTAGCACCCGTAGATCTTGCCTTTTATCAATATTAATTCTTTTACAATGTTTTTGGCAGATTAATTGCATGTACTCTATAATCATTAATCAGATCTCGTCTTTTATCGACATTAGACACTTTTTTCACAGTTTTACTTTTGATAGGATATTTATTGCATGTCCTACATTATTAATTGTAACGCGACAATCGTTAACATATTTATATCACGTGGGCGGCACTGACAAGGCCTTGTTAATAGCAATAATAACCGCCTGAACAATTATTGCTTGGTCACTAATGTTTTATCACAGGCTCATAAGATGTACCGCCTAATAAAATAATATCACATTACACTGATTTTATACAGTGTATCAATAACATGGAGCTACGTTTAATAGAGTCCTAGTATCTTTGTACAATTAAATCTTGCAATTTGTGAGCAAATTAACTTGCAATGTGTGAGCGTGAAGTACTACATACATACTATAATATAATATTCATTGATTGTGGCTCAAATCAATAAATAGGTCATTAATCATGTAAAATATATTTGCTATGGATGTGATATTATTAGAAAAAAATAGCTTTCAATTTATTTACAGTCTTAACGTACAACAGCGACCACACCGCTAAACAAGTTATATTCTCCAAACAACCACTGATAAATTATGAAGAAAAACATTTCAACAGAAAGTAATGTTTATTTCAAATAATCTAATGTCTGCGCAATTGCGCATATTATGACCAACAAAATTAATAATCTTTTTCACACGAAATGAAATGTCTTCATTTTGTACAGGCCTACGAAAGCACTGACTAATTGTCATTTACTTTTTTTTACATCGGAACACGACCTCAACTGAGAAGATCTGGCAAGAAACTCAACTGGTTTGTCTTTTTTCTTTGTATAAAATATTTTTAACCCTCGACGCCAAAGCGGGGTGTTATAATTAACAAGCTCTGCATAACAGATGGTGACCAGAAATTGCAATAGGAGTCTACATAGTAACTTCGTCCACAATTTTACTGATGTGACCACCCCGCAATGATGCGAACAATCGGACAACTCTACTTCGTACTTCCTTATCTGGGTCAACAACCTTAATGCACTAGATTAAAGCCTATATACCTCTGACTTTCATCTTCATAAACGCAAATATAAAGTGGTGAAGACGGAACATAAAGTTACATGCTTAATAGGTATTGAGCCCATAAATACACCTGTAACAACTATAATAGAGACCGTCCATCATATGTGGCTGAAAGACACCCACTGAGATTATTAACCGACCAATACAAAACTATAGGTATGATATACGACGCGTGGCGAAGCAGTCTCCATACCGGTCTGACTCGCAGTAGAATCCAGATTTGATTCCCAGAATGATATTAGTATTATTCATATTATGACACACGTTTAGGGGGTGAAGGGGGTCGATGAAGTGTTACTTTATGTAAGAAGAGGTTGGGAGAGGAGCTGAATTTTGTGACGTCACATTTCGAAGTATCTATGTGAGCATTAAAATACGAAATTTGTATTAAATGTATCCTACAATAATGTACTACTATTTCGTTTTAGTTCTATTGCATAATTATTTTAAATATATATAAATATAATTCCGGAACTGCTGTTCTTATTTAAGAAATTCCTTGACTAAGGTTCCTAAATATGTGACATCACACTAGGGAGCGGGGAGGTCTCCTAAATGTGGCTGTGAATGTTTTACATCTGTGACAAGGACCAGGGTAGGGGGGCATAGAAAATGGAGAGAAAAATCTTGGTATTCATGTGACGATTGAATACAGATATCCATGGGCGACCTCTTACTGTCAGATGAACTGCCTGCTCGTTTGCTACTTCATTTTTAATAACAAAAACATAGGTAAAATTCTAGCATAGAACTATGACTGCAGAAAACGTTATTATTCTACCAAAACGTGACGCTCCGTTGTCGCTGCCACTTTTATTAATTTACGGAAAATTAATAAATGTATATTTTCACTTTGAACACTGGCATAAAAAGAACATAAAGACACTCTTATACATTAATTGAACACTGTATAAAAAATTAAGTTCATTTATCAACTACTTTTCGAGTTTTGCGGATACAAACACTGATTTTTATAAGTACGTTGTTTAATTTTTTCATGATGTTTTATGATGGATATCTGAGGTCAGATCAGGTCTGGTGGACTGCATGCTGCTATTTCAATCCCATAAAAATATTGTGAATAAATATTTTTTTTATATTTTTTAAATTTTGGCTACATAAAATAATTAAATGTACTGCAAAATCGTATATTTCGCATCAATTATAGTTATTACGAAAGAAAATGAAATATTAATATCAAAGATAACATATTAAAAAAACATAAAAAATCAATTCTACTCTCATTGTCACATCGGATAAAATTTCGCAAGGGTTATTTATGAATACTTATAAGATAATAATTAATCACCTATATCCAAACTAGATAAACATTTCAATTTACGTTTAGAAAATTTAACGATCATAAGTAAATAAACTTGCTGATTGTATATTGATAAGTTATTTCATAATTCAGTAATAAACGCAGGTTATATTGAAATGGTCATTCAATCTAAAATCTAGATTAATATAAGCACAATTGATCGATTTCAGACCAATTTTAGTTCCGGAATTCTGTTTAAGATATATGTCAATGTGAATAGGTAAGTACTTATCATAAATAAGCGATTCTAGATTCCAGATAAAGCGGTCTACATTATGTGACCAACCCATTAATTGAATATTAAGCCTCAATACCAAATCTTAACCTAAATTACCAGCTTTGCATAATGTGACCCTAAGGATAATGCTGAAACTTCACATAAATCAGGGTGATATGAATTAGAGCAGGAAAGATAAAGAAATTTCCGTCCATTGTGGTGGTGTCGCCAAATCGCCACCTCAATGGCTTATCAGGTGGTATTCGAACATTATTGAAGGATTAGGCCTGTTTTCCATTGCGTATAAAGTAATGTTATTGCGTATAAAATGTTAATTGTCTATGAAATCATAATAAAAAAAGAAAATTTCCTATTCCAATTTCGAATCAATACGTTTCCTCCGTTAACCTGCGTTTTGCTGAATTTTTTACTTCTTAAGTGTATATCAACCCGCACTTGCACATTAAAGTGGGCTATGACTTAATCCTTCTCGTCCTGAGATATCGCGTGAGAATATAAATCTTAATCATGGAAAAGCCTGACAAAGTAGTGAAAAACAACCATGCGACACAAAAGAGGTTTACTTAGTTCTAACGTCATCGTCATCATCATCTCAGGTCTTAAAGAAATGTAACTATTTTCAATGTGATAATATTCTAAAGTACTTACAGATTTCCCCTAAAATATACCATCGCATCTAGTACTGGTGCTGCGAAGCGCTGTCAGAGGCTTTTAGGCACAAATGACAGACTCTGGGCACAGAAATAACCTGACAGGACTCGGAAAAATTGTAATAGAATTTTATACCGGACTTAAAAACACTAGTTACGACATTGGTCACATTAAGGCAAAAAAAGTGTATGAAGTTGCAAATCTGCCAAAAAAATATCATAAAAGCGATTAAAACGCAAGAAACCATCCTCACTTGAAGTGGAAAAATACCTATTGCATCGGTTAGTTATTTGTAATTGGCGCCATAATATCTTAGCTATTCGGTACGCAACAATGGCGCCGATAAGCGGTTGATGTATTATTTTGTAGCACAATTAGTGCGTGCGATGTTGGCTGTACGCAATTTATTCCCGGTAACGAGGGACAATTGTTTCTTATGTTGTATTGGCAGCTAGGGCGTAGCTATTAAGATACCTGAGCACTTGGAAATCCCTCTTTATCAACACAAAATTGTTCAATTTAAATACAGACTTTCAGAGAGTTTCAGTCTTCTCTTTGTTTTTACCCGACGCCGTTAGAAGGAGGATATAGTATTAACCAGATTTAGATAATAACTATCCCCACAAAGAAACAAGGAACGTAAGGTGTAATTATATAGATGATATGCATTATATTGTCAAAAAATGTAGTTTCAAAACCCACTCTTGGCCAGATCAATAAGGCTTAGTAACTTAGAAACCAAATCTGCTATAAGTGGCTTAAAAGGTGATGCAATTTTGCGTGAAATGCTGGAATGATTCAGTGCTATCTCTCGTCAGGACAGACATTAATTAACGAGAGCGGACTTCATAGAACGTTAGGAATCTGGCCCGAACTAAATATAGCCATTGTTTAACTGACAGTTGTCGAGAACTCTTATCTTCTACACGTCGATATGCCCAAAAAGTTAATGGATAATTTCACTGCAGTTGTCTAGACTAAGATTTATTACAGAAGCATGGTGCAATGTCTAAATAAATAAATTTTTACTTTACCTGATGAAAATCTTCTTTTACTTAAATTTAAGGATTGTTACGGCCCATAGACATTGTCTGATATATTAAAGTAATAAACTTGCCATCGGTAAAAAACAAAAAAGTTCCTAATTTTTCCTCATCATCATCATGGCATCATCTGACAATAATAATAATAAACTTCAAATTCTAGTGATATAATCTCGTTTGCTATAAGATATAGTCATCTAGATATTCAAATGTGATTGAATAGCCTAAGCTCGTCTTTATGTATCTAACAATCACAATCAACGGACATCTAGGTATTTCATAGCAAATAAAAGATACTATGATTAGATGTCAGAAGTTCTGTGCGAGATTTTATGTATTTTGATTTTAGTTTCTTAGTATTAATTGCTGTTTCTTAAGACAACCAGTTAGCCAGAAGGTTACATGAGGACACCAATCGTCTTGTGTAGCATTCTTCACTTTTACCCTCCTAGCCTCTTGATACTCTAGATATTCTAGATAAAAATTATTCGGGTCTGGAGGGTCTCCTCTTTGCCCGGACCTATTTAGGGCAGCGGTCGGCAACCTTTTCGGAGACTCGGGCCACATAGTAGCTAAATGAGGTAAAGAAGGGTAGGGCCGCATTCGGAAATAAGTTGTTGCTGTACTAAGTCTACGAAAAAAAATTACCTGCGGGCCCCAAAGATAGAGTCCTGGGTCACATGTGCCCCGTGGGCCATGGGTTGCCGACCGCTGTTTTAGGAGGTAAATATTTCCGGAGTTATATTTCTATCGGACCTATTGGTATCTACACAAATGCCGACATTTAAGCCGGTCAATACTAACGTTTAGCGCACTTGAATGCTACACACTGATCTTTTGTACTAGAAAACCATTACTTTGCTTGCCTTGCAACGAAAACATTGAATACGTTGTTATCTCACTTTCATCGTGTTTATTGCCAATTGCCTTTAGAGCCAATTAGTACGTTTTAACAAAATACACAGTGAATTGGACATTTATTTGTATTGTAAACATGCGGAGTGTTATACTGATTTGCGTTTTGCTTCAATTGGCGAATTATGTAGGAGTTAGGGGATATATCGTTGGTGCTGGGTGTAAGAATGCGTACTTTTTAATTTTGTATACCACTAGCTTATGTCTGTCTGTCTACATAAAAAGAGGAACCAAAAAGCAGTAGGTACATTAACCAAAAACAGTACTAGCGTTTACGCTTACCATGTTGAATCATTTGTTGAAGTAGCTGCCGCCCATAGACAAGTTTAATCTAAATAAGTTTAGATTTGTACTTGAGATTGGTCATACATGCGTAGTTCCTGAGGACTAAGTTGGAACGCCTCGTAATAAGGATAAGTATATAAACCCTTTAAACTAAAATACCGCAGCGATTAGAAATGTTTTAAGCAAGAATAAGTGAGCCGTTGACGACCAGCGTGGCGTAGCGGTTGGATTTCTGTTCTGGGTCTGGGTGTATGTGTATTCGTCTTTGTGAGTCCATGGCACCCACGACAGAGGAGAAAATCCTAGTGCGGGGCTATGAATGTAGAAAGCGTGTTTAAAAAAAGAGTGTTGTTGCCTGCGGAATCACACAAAGCGTTCTTTTTACCAGATTGTAATGGCAAACGAGCATGCAATCCACCTGATGGTAAATGGGGACTGCCATGGACATCTATAAGCAACTTCATATAGAACTGGGGTTCTAACTGCATTCAAACAATGACGCACTGCTACTCCACAGGATGAAGATAATGGCCTCATATATGACAACCCCTACAATCCTATCTTTCCACCGAAACTCAAACTGCTTCACGCTAGAAACAAATGTAGTGTTAACTACCCCAGTTGAACTACTTCTGCTTTTACCATATTTCAATTACCTTGTGTTATATTCTTGGTGTAAATGACTAAGTGTTCTTGTCTAGAAATAGTAAAAGACCCTGACACTTTCTCTAGTAAATGTCCGTTTCGCCCAAATGCTGCACACGGATTCCAAGTACCAGGTGTTGCGGGAGGAGATGGTAAAGGCGAATACAAAGAACCTGGTCTACCACTGCCGGGCTGACGCCTCCGACTGCTACGCCGCGCTCGCCAAGATGAGATACAAGGCCAGCAAGCACTTCTACGCGCTGTCCAAAGCTGTTGTGGATTATGTGAAGAATAAACGGCAGGCGCGACCTACGGGTTATGTTGGTAAGAGCTTTTTTATATAGAAATAGCTTCAGATTAAATTATGTTCTGTATGAAGTTTTTTACGGATATTCACGGGTAACAGTTGCCGTAGAACAAAGAAAATGTGTTTTTATATGTAGGTCATATAAAAGTACCTTTTCTGTGTTTTACGGTACTACGACAGCAGTAAAGTAGTACAAGTGAACAAATATAATAAACAGTTTTGTTTACTACCTTTTGAAAAGGAAATCTTCTTAAAATCATTCGTTCGTCGATGAATTTTATTTTTTTATAAGAATGAAGTAGCCAACGAGCATGCAGTCTACCTGATGGTAAATGATCACCGCCACCCATGGACATCTGTAAGCTATTAAATATTGAACAGGGATTCTATCTGAAGTCGATCACAGATGCGTTGCTACTCCCGAGGACTGAGATGGTCGCCTCATATATAAGTTAG
>DWNE01009031.1:0-11162 GCA_018249875.1 Cecropterus toxeus | reverse complement strand
CGAGGACTGAGATGGTCGCCTCATATAAAAGTGAGCCGGCAACCACACCCTTCCAACGAAATGCAAGAACTGCTTCACGCTAGAAATAGGTGTGGTGGTGGTACTTCCCCGGTCGAACTACGTTGGTTCTACCACCTTTGAATTATCTGATTAACATAACATGTTCACAGAACATAGATGAAGTATCATTTCGTAGCAGTTTCTTCAACTCTGACATAAATAAGTTGCTGTCAGTAGTGATCAAAACTATAGATATTACCAACAATGTAGAGGAAAAGAGGAGTGCAGTGGTGGAAACCATCTTAAAGCCTCTGCTCTCAAAACAGAATTCTGCTTCTAAAGTAGAAGGTTTTGATGAGGATCGAAGAAGTTTTGATTTGAACAAGGAGTTGGCGCTGCTTAAACAGAAAAAGTTGGTGGATTTTAGGGATAAGAAGCTGCCACACAGTTTGATTATGTTTGCACAGGTATTGTAAATTATTATTGTTAGTTTGTAGATGGTAGAATTCTTAGTGGTTTGATTCTGAAGATACCACTGGCATGACTGGAATAATGCAGTGTTAAGCATTGTTTTGTTCTGGTCTGAAGATTGTGCGTAAGAAGACATGCTTATCCTAAGTATTTTAACTTTGCCATTCAATATAACAAACTATATATACTACTGTTATTTTTAGTATTTACTTTATCCAGGTTGGTTATAATTCGTTGAAAACAGTTTTCTTCTAGTTTATACAAATGTTACAAAAATTTAATGATGTATCAATAGATTTTTGTATATGGATCTCATTTAAATCCAGTGAAAGAAATTCTGCTGTTATACAACATTCAATATGTATTCCATTGAAATATTTTGTGCATATGAATTTCGTAATTTTTTATTAGCTAGTTTGACATAGAAATTCCGACATTATTGTATTTTACCAGTTCATGGGCGTCCACATCTACAATGCGACGCTAACTATAAACAGTGGCGTGGATAATGCGTGGTCGTTGCACGCGTCGGCCGCCGAGCTGCACGCGGACGGCGCCGCGGGCGGGCCGGCGCGCGCGCTCGTGTTCTCTGCCAACCTGGTGAAGGCTGAGGCTAAGATTGTGAGGGGCACCGATATACTGGTGCAAGCGTCGTGTGGGGTACTGATTGAGGGTACTGTCAAGGCTGATGGTCCTTTGAATGTAGAGGTATTTATTTATATTTATCCAATATATTTGTAATTTTGTGTTGTATTCTTGTCAGAATGGTATATTTCAATTTTGAATGTCACACTTTTAAGACACGTCTACCCTGTGATAGGATAATTGGTTTATTTTGCTAATAAGATAGGGGAAGCTATATATCTTGCTCACCCTATTGAAAAAAATACGCTCATTTGATATTATAATTATTAATCAATATAAGTTATATAAATGCTTCATGACATTTTTTCAGTGTGTTACATCTCGTTTGTTGTTGTACAATTACAAATTAACCCTTACAGAAAATTCATACAGCCGTGAGCAATCCATCATTATTGCTTCAAGACGAGCTCTATACTTTTGTGAAAGTGCACAAAGCTAAGAAGAGGAGAACACATGTTAATCTGGATGTAAATGACGATCATCTTAGCACACTAATACCAAGATTGTCACCAGTCATACCAAAGGTAGGAGAACTATTACATACTGCCCTGATATTATTCCACATTTATGGGACGGTATAAAAATACCGTTTATGATATAATTGTTGAGTTACCAAACTAAAATGTGCTCTTTGTTTCAGATATTTAGTTTAAAAATTGATGCAACAAACATTGGTTGTGTGGACAACATAACAAAAACCTATTTTGAGGTGTCACTGCAAAGTTTGCAAGTAAGTGTACATTTAGTTTTTAAATATTTTAATGTTGTGTAAGTTGCATAGATCACTCTAGATGACACATATAAGTATGTCTGCTTTGTCATTCTAATTAAATTACAACATTACAATTATTATTTTAATCCATGCAGGTGAACTCTAGGTTCAGCGCAGCGTCGGTGGCGGTGGACGCTCTGGGTGCCGAGGTGGTTGGGCTGCCGCAGGTGTATGTTGCCTTCCAAATGGACCAGTTCCAGATCTCCGCTCGGGAGGAAACTGTCTTGTTCCTAAATAAGCTTAAGTTGGATGCTAAGGTAAATTGTTTGATTTATTGCTTATATTTTGCAATGCTTGCCTATGCCTAAAACAATGCTTGTGTTATTTTCCTATTTTTTTTATACGTTATTTTTATTTCAATTTGTTGTACGATGTTATGAAATAGCCTCCTTTCGAAATGTGAAGATAATTAGTTATGATATTTTCTGTTGCAGTTGGAAAAGGGTGTCCTAAATTTATATCTCATCATCAGCACACTGAACATTACATATACTCACAGCAATATTTTCCAATGGTATTCTTCAGTGATGCAGAGAGTGAAGAAAACCAAGATGCAGATCATCGAAGAACCTTCTAAACGTCAGTAAAAATGATTTTTATTATTTCTGATACTGTATAACTGTAAACAAGTTGTCATGTTTTGTAAGTTGCAATCGCTAGTTGGGTCTTTGCCTATTGAAATTTGAAGCTTATTTAATTGAGTAATTGTGAGACACATAAATTTATAAGACAGATTTTTAGATATTCCAACAATTTTATAAAGGTGCGAAAAAGCTCCAAGATGAAAGCCGGAACAGATCACATCGCGTTTTCAGTATGAAGAAACGTTCAATGTAGTTGTGTGTGGTGCGCAGCGTGGGCGGTCCGCGCGTGGGTGTCGCGCGCGGCGGGCGCGTGCGCGGCGCAGGGCTGCGCGGAGCTGCGCGGCGTGGCGCTGCGCGCGCGCCTGGCGCCCGCCGCCGCCTGCCTGCTGTCCGCCGGCTGCGCGGGGCTCAAGCTCAAGCTGGACCAGGTGCATGACGCTAGGGGTGGGTTGTTTGATGTGTTTTATCAGCAAATTACTTTATATTTATTCTTATTATTTATATTTATTAAAAATAATAACTCCAAATGCAATCGGTCCAATTGATAATAGACTTCAACTGCACGTTTAAATATTCTAAAATAGGTGTCTAATTGTACGGCAATTCTCTTGTTACATATGAACTATTTTAATATTGCATTGCGTTTTGTATTGTTTTAAAATTTGTATATGCTTGGTTTGGTATTTATTTTTATATGATTTATTACAGTACATTTAATATTGTTTCAAGTGTGTAGTCAATCTAATCAAAAACTATCTGTAATAATGAGTAATCGTCGTAGGGACGATATTTAAAATTAGAATTTCATGTATATTTTTGAGAAATCTGTTTTCTTAGACACGATAGAAGTGTTTGACACGATTGAAATGAAAATGCTCTTTTGTAAGATTTTTTTTTTAATACTTTCTCACATTGATCCTGAAGTAACGAATCTTTAAAATCATCGCAACGAAAATTACAATGTAGTGTGGTTCGCAGAGGAGGAGTCGTTCCGGTCCCTGCGGCAGTGGGGCGCGGAGGTGCTGGTGGACGGCGGCTGGGCGGCGGGCGGGCGCGCGCGCGAGGCGCCGCCGCGCCGCCAGCACGCCTGGGGCGCCGCGCTGCTCGCCGTCGCGCTCGTCAAGTGGGGCTCGCACGCGCCCGGACACTCCAAGGTATGAATGGGCGACCGCTACTGAGACAACCTTTTGAAATTAGTTATTAATATTCATAAATTTTAGTACTTAAATCTCTTTTGTTGCATAAAACGTTGAGCAGTATCAAATATAGAGTTTTACGACGATCGCAGTTTTTATTCCACATCTTAATATCATATTACCCAGCATAGTACACTTACAACGTAGGATAATTGCCATATAATTTAATCAAAATACAAAGTATACAACAATTCCTGTTTCAGGTGGAAGCGATGATGGATTGTCTGCGGCTGGAATGGAGCACGGTTATCGCAGAAACTATAATATCCCTCGTAGACTGTCTCAACGATTATCGAACTACCAGCAAACAGGACGTAATCCAAGAAGATTCCGTAGAAACCACGCACAACGTGACAATGAACCTGGCGTTGTCACACATCAATCTGTTCTTGATAATCAATGACGATATGTGCTTGATGACGAGGATTGACGCTATCACGTTTGAGAAGACGACAGCCAAGTCCGGTGCGCTGGTGTCCGGTTTGAAGGTTGTGGAAATGGTGCCTTACCAAGGTTCAGTTCTCTCACCTATCTAATTATTATCTAAGTTGGTTTTACAGAATTAAATCACAACAATTCATACTTATAAATCAGCATTCGAGTTTCCTCAATTTTTTTGTTTTTAGCGCTAAGCGGCATTAGTTAATATCAGCTTTTTAAAATATCCACTCAAAAACCTGCTATTTTTGTGCTAATTTTTCCTTCATTCTTGATATGATGATGATTCTTCATCTTATTTTTCAACGATAAATTTAAGTGTTGGATTACACTAACCCCTAGGGTCAACTAGCATTCGCATCAAACGTTAGACGCTCTATGATAAAAGTTAGCGCACAATGCGAACGCATTGTTCGTTAAAAGCAAGTTTATGTCTTATAAGACCACTCTCGCAAAAAAGTTGTAGCTAATTTGGCCAAAAATTTGCTAAACGCTTACACTTCTGCCAAGCGAATGTTTTTGTGGCTGACCGGTAAGTTTTAAACGTATTATTTATTCATCTTATATGTATTCTAAATATTTAATTGCAGGAAATGTTCAGTGCCAAAGATCAGATGAAATAGTAACCAGCTTCTTTCATGTAAGGATGGTGAAAATAGAATATGTTCTATCGAAAGAAAGACATTCAGCTCTTTTGGATTTTCTGTTCTTAGAAAATGTGGATTTCGAGTGGAGTGCCAACTTACACCTTAAGATACTTACCTTTGTAAGAGCTGTTAGGGAATTTAGAAAGACCTTTCAATTAAAGATGGAAAGAGATAACAATGTCCAAATGACAAGAAGTAGAAAGAGAGAGAGGGACTGGAGGGTGTCGTTTAAGGGGGAAACCAATTTGAAACTGTTGTTGTCAGAGCAAAATACTATGTTGTTTGTTACTGGTAAGTTTAATGTTTAATTGTTTTGTATATTGCAAAGTATAAGCTCTTTTTAAGACGCTCGCGCACAAAATTTTCGTATATACCATATATAACGCGTGAACACTAACAATTTAAAATGTATATAAACATAATAACCATAATGTATATGAATATAGTTGGTTTGTATTCATTAGATTTAATACCTGTTATTAGATGACATGACTGTAGCGTACGACCACGAGGCCGGTCTTTCGATCGTGTGGGTGGCGCTGAAGATGGTGCTGAACGGAGACGACGTCATCACGGTGGAGGGCTACTCGCAGGAGCGGGCGACGGACGACCCAGACATTCGGGTCGAAAGGAAAGCTAATGAGAGCTTTTTGCTTGCGTGGAATAGGGTTTGGTATGTATTTCTTAAGACAAATAAACATTAACATTTTCGTAATTACCATTATAATAATTTGAAAAAAAATACGGTTAATAAAGCCTTCTACACTCATAGCCCCACACGAGGATTTTCTCCTGTGTCGTGGATGCCTTGGAAACACTCAAAAACGAATACACAAATACCCAGACCCAGAACAAAAAAGCATCATTTAGATGCCTGTCTGACCGGTGAATGAACCCGGAACCCACTGCGTGTCAGACCGGTATGGCGACCGCTCCGCCACGCGGGTCGTCGTTTAATAATTGTTAAATTTTTTCCAGGGCGGTGAATGTAGATTCTGTCCGTGTGATATTCCCTTACAAGCATCGATTCGCGGATGCGGTTCAGGGTGACTTTGTGTCGCTGTTTAAGTGGATCAAGATCATCCACGGCATTAAGAAGAAACCGTTCACTTTAGAGAGCCCACTACCAAGTGATTTGCATATTAAGGTGACAAAACCACAATTTAATTAACTGATTTATCATAAAGGTCTGCTTTTGTTTTTAGGTATTTAAAAATGTATGTAAATTGACTTTAATAATATATAGATCGAGCTAGAATCAATCACTAAACTACGAAGTATTGTCACTAACATTCGGTGCGTTGATATATGGTAAATTAGAACGTGTTTGTTTACAGATTGAAGAGTTAGTGATTGAAATGAGCGATGATCCGTTTGAAGTGAAACTTCGTGATAATTATGAGCTTCTGGAGGACGAATATAAGGAGAGTCAAAAACGACGGACCATGCTTGACGCAAAGGTATGATTAAGGAGATTTTTAGTATATAGAGTTGCCATAGTTACTCAATGTCATTGTGGATTAATCTATAATGTATTATACTGTAATTAAGTTTACTTTAAAAGTCATAGGTCCGAATAATGGTCCACGTAAAAATTTCTGACGTATTTTTGCTTTTAAAATTTAAGTTTTTAGTCGGTTAGGAATTCATGTTCACCGTAACTGTCGTGTGGCGCACGCGTCCGCGTGTAGGTGCAGGAGCTGTGCAAGCCGCACCTGTTCCTGCCGGCGGGCAAGGTGGAGGAGCTGTACGCGGCGCTGCGGCAGAAGGACGCGCAGATCTACGTGCAGCGCTGCCGCGCCGCGCCGCCGCCGCGCACGCGCCTCGTGGCCTGCTGCCTCGCGCGCCTGCGCCTGCTCGCGCTCGCCGACCCCTCGCTGCACGGCGCGCACCGCGCCGCCGCGCGCCTCCGGGAGATCGACGTCGACAGGTGCGTCACGCCCGGATCGATAGGGCTAAGGCAAGCCGCGAGTGACGGGGACGATCATATCAACGGTGATCCACCACACACACACACCACACTTATTCGAGGCATTTTTATTTAGTTCTAACTTGTATAAATATAATATATAAATGCATTTATCTGGTGTTGATTTATACATATTCATGGGTAGATCCATAAATGCTACTCACTCTCAGATGAATTGCATACGCGTTTGCTACCTCTGTATGTAAAAGTGAAACTATGTATGCTACGTTCTCGCAGCCCGTGGCCGGAGGACGGCTTGGAGTTCTCGACGTTGTGGTGCCGCAGCGTGTCGCTGGGCTGTGCGCTGTGGCAGCTAAGGCTGCGCGACTTTCCGCAGCCGCTGCTCAGCATGAGCGACCTACGCCTGTGGGGTACCGTCGCCGGCGCCGAGGAGCAGCCGCCGCCACGGGGTACTAGCTAAATAGCTAACTAACTAACAAGCTAAATTTAGAGCTACGAAACATTCGCTTCAAGGGCTTTTCGTTTTACGTTACGAGCAGTGTGAGCAATACAAACAAATGTATCCGTTATTATAAGGACACGTTCACTAAAACTTGCCGAATACTGCGGCTTGCAGCCAAGTAGTTTTTTGTAGCTCTTGCGAAAATTTACTTTAATTATTACGCCTTAAATTGTGATCTCATGTCTCATTAATAATTTTAAAAAGATTAATAAAATTAAATTGTCATAATGCGAGTCATAATTGCTCATGGAGTTATTTTTACTATTTGTTATTATAGCAGAGTTGCAGATGAAAAGTATGTAAATGAATGCATTATACAAGAAGTTTAATTTTCTCATTATATTAATGCCTTTCCAGCTGTAAGAACAGTGGTGATAGACCAAGGCGAGCCGTGGGGCAAGTTCGAACTGGAGCGGAGCATGATGCCGCTCAAATGGTACTATGACATCTGCTGCGAGATGTCAGAGTTCAGCTACGCCTTCGGTCCATGCTGGGAGCCAGTTATTGCTCATTGTAACCTTGGTGAGTTTTGGAAATTATTGATAAAAGGAATTAATTATTAAGGTAGGGGACGAGTAAGCTTTTAAGTTGTACTGTCACCACGTACATGCAATAAACTACGCATCTGAGTGAAAAGTAAGTATTGAGAAGAGTTCGGAGTCGGCCATTGATAATTATGATGTTTTACTATACTATTGGAACCAGAAAACAGGGCTAGACATTGCTTTTATTAAGTAGAAATATGTGTGACGATGTTGCTAACATGGTGGCAAGATTTATTTTAACAGGCAGTGTACAAATATTAACTACAAATCTGTAGAGTGTATTTGTATAGTATATTAAATATGGATATTTTAAAAGTAACTATCCCTTAGTTACTTTTAAAATATCCATTTGGGAACGGGTCAACTGCATTATTTTTCGAATTTTATGATCACTTTAGCTACTATACGTAGGAGGGGTTGTACGTCCCAACGCAGTGTCAACAGCGAGACGGGCGGTCTTCTAGTGGAGGTTAACTTAGCAATGTCTTCAAGTGCTAATGGTTACATTCCAGCGTTCGAGCAGGTGTCCCGGCCATCGCTAGACCCGTCGGCGCCGCTGGCGTGGTGGGACAAGGCGCGGCTGCTGCTGCACGGCCGCCTCACCGCGCACTGCGCGCGCTTCACCTGTCTGCTGCACGTCTCGCTCGACCCCTACAACACTACCGAGGAGATGGAGCTTACCTGGACCGATCTGGTGCTGGACTGGACCAATGGTATGTTACGCTCAAGATTTTAGTTTCATTGAAAAATTGTTGTGAATAAAGACGCATAACATCTTAAAGGCCTTATATATTTTTTAGGGTTTATGGTATTTTATATGGTAACATATATTTTCTTCGCTTATATTATTGTAGTAATCTCTATGGTTTGAAAGACTTGCACGTTGAAATATAACAAAGATGACATTTAACTAACACTGACGAACGAATTGATTAACTGTTTTCTTATCAGAACGCATGTCAGTTATGGATCCACTTTAATTTTTCTGTATATGACACATGTCTAAAAATATGTTAACATTTGTGCGCCAGGCAAGCTGGGTTTCTTGGGCGAGCTGAAGGTGTTCGTGCGTACGGCGAGCAAGTACGACGACTGCCGCGTGCTGCGCGTACCGGCGCTCCGCCTGGCCGCCAAGCTGCGCTGGCAGTGCGTGGGCGAGCCGCGCGACCACCTCGCCGTCGCGCCCTGCGCGCCCGGCCGCCTGCCCGAGTACTCCAGCAACCAGGTGAGGTGTTCCGGCCGCCAAGCTGCGCTGGCAGTGCGTGGGCGAGCCGCGCGACCACGTTACGGAACCCATCGTCATCATGACATATCGAATTTTATCATATGATATGATATCATATTTATAAATTAATAAAACAATTGTAATTATTGTAGCGCAACGCTCCAGCGTAACCGATTCTGCTACAAAAAAGTTACACCAATATTTTATACTTTTGGGGTGCCTTAAGTAAGAACTTTCACTTCAACAGGACTTTTTCGCAATTATGATGAATAATGTTTATAATTTGAACGTTAAATTGATATGAGTGTGATATTTTTTTTATACCAAAACCCAAAATAAAAAAATCCGGAATTCTGTTTTGACTTCATAAATGATATATATTTTTTTCAGGAACACGATTCGTACAGAGCATTCCGTTCGCAAGGACTTGATCTTCACCTAAGCATGGACACCAAACCTATCGAGCAAGACGGACCAGTACTCTTACTGTACGGAAGCACTTTAAGGTGAATAATAGATAATTTATTCCATATAAGTTTCAGAAAAATTAAAATGGTCGTCGTTTGCCTTCTTGAGAGTCCTTAGTACAGAACTTATTAAAAAATATTTTCTGTCTATCTTTGACTTCTGTCTGTTCCGGGTCTACTTTATGTACTTTTGTCTCTTTAGTAGCCATGACGTAATATATTGTAGTATACATTTCAGTTAAGAAGGGAGAAAGGCTGTGTTATATGAAAATAATAATTAATTTGATGTTGTATTCGGGTATTTCAGATGGTTCGAGAGTCTAAAACTAATCCTATCGGGTACAACGAGACCGACTAGGCGCGGTCGCGTGTTCCGCAACGTGCGCCCGCGCAAGTTGCAACTGTCGAGGCATTACAGAAACCTTAGTGTCTCATTGACACTGCATAATTTACAGGTTTTTGAATATTATTTATTGACTATTAACTTTATTTTTATCCCAATTTTATTTACCAATGCCCTTTTGTTTCTTACATGTTATAACGGATTTACAGCCGTTACTAGGAATGACTTCAATGCACTATGCACTAGATCCACCAACAATTAACTCAATTATTACTGTCCATTGGATACCCATTTTTTAAATCGGAAAAATAACTTCTTTAGAACCTTAAAAGCGTGCCAAGAGTTGTATTACTTCAAAAACCGAAGTCTTATGTATATGTCACCTTATTTATATATCTCTAATTTTTGTTTCATCGTTGTTGAAAACTTTGTTGTTCGTTGTTGTCAATAAAGATATTTTAATTTATTTTATTAATTATGTAAATATAATACTGTACAACGTTAACAACGAAAAGCTCACGCGTAAATGTCCTTTATATAATTATTGTATCTCACGATACTATTTTACATACATTAACATTTTTTTTGATATTTACCATTGTCTATAATAATTAAATTATGAATTTTCATAGAGAATCATAGCGTATTAATATACAGTAAAAAAAAATGTATAGATCACAGATTATTATAAATTTTGCTTTGAAACATGTTGCTTACATTCATAAAAGAAATGTAGTGACCGACTGAAAGTTCGGTTTGCTTTTCGGTTTCGGTCGAAAAACCTGTTTCGGTCCGAAACATAATTATTGAACATCGACCTCCCCAGGTGTTCTACTGGTCGTCATCGTCAATGCAGCGCGGCATCGAGATGCTGGGCGTGCGCGTGACGTGCGGCTCGCGGCACCGGCTGTCGCTGGCGGCGGCCGCGGACGGGCTGCTGCGCCGCGCGCGCGCCGTCTGGGCGACGCTCTACATGAACTGCGACCTCAACGACGCAGAGATCTGGCTTAAAACGCCCGCGCCGCACGCCGATGATAAGGATGGTGATGAGGTGGGCGGAAAATGAAAGATTCATTAAGTTCTTGGCCGCTATTGATATGTTGTTTCGATTGGGTAGCGGTATAAGGAAGAATACGTAAAGGACAATTTGTTAGTCACTAGTAAGCTGACAGAATAATATAATTTGGAATAATAACTTAGTTACAATTAAGTTTTTTCCTATTTCCGATAGAAATGTTATTTTCCTATGCAATATCTTATATTTCTATAAAAAAAGACAATTCAACGAATATTTAAGAAACATATACATTCATTTTTTTTATTTTCTCTTTAAACTGTGAGTTAATTAAATTTTTATTAAAACGGAAACCTTGGTATTTCCTTTTAATTGTGTCTTT
>DWNE01009030.1:0-11163 GCA_018249875.1 Cecropterus toxeus | reverse complement strand
CTTGTGAATTAGTTGCCCATATGGATATTTTATTAGGCCGACAATAAATACAATGTCACTCGGCTTTGGCTACAATAGACAGGTCATTGTAGCAATTAAAATAAAAAGAGTTTTGAAAACATATATTGCTATTATTTTTCTTATTGTCTGTAAGTAATCAATTAATTGTTTTTACAATAATTAAATAAAAATAAATCATTAAATTATTTTTGTAGAAGCACTTTCATTTCAACAGTTAAATTATTATAAAATTGATAACCAATACAAACATAGCTAAACATTTTAGAGAACATGAAACAAAGAAAAACACAATTTTTCACTTATTATTTATTTTAATTTGATTTCAACATAGTTTTAACTAACATAAACATAACACATTCACATTTTATATATGATGATAATATTGGTATTTTCATGTTAAATAACATATTTTAAATAGTCTAAAAGGCTGTGTATAAAAAACTTGTAATTGACTCATCAGTATAGCGAAAAAGAACCAGCTTAAATGACGCATAATTAAAAATATAGTTCAAGTCTATGGCTTGGCGCGGTTATGGCGTGGTAAATTGGAAAAACGATGGCCGTGAATTAATAAAGTTAGGCTTAAAGGCGCTAAGCCAAAGCCGTAAAAACATTTTAAATAATATACCTAGCGGAGTATGGCTTAATTTCACTCCCCCTGAGAGGAGACCTTAGTTTAGCAATGAGATAGAAATGCGTTGACCACAACGATGCCTTCGTTGTGGTGGTCTAAGAGGAGGTGTGTCAAACAGTGGGACGTTTTTGCGATGGCAAGGACGATATGACGTGGCATGGCAACATGTTGGAACGATTGAGGTTCGACTTTAGAGGTATCACCACCGCACCTGTTTCTAACGTGAAACATTTCTTGTGTTAATTTTGATTCGAACTCTTTCACGCTGGAAATAATTTGTTTTTAAGGACGTGATATGTTATTAATTTGTAATTTACACTTAACTTCGAGAAGTCTGAGGCCTGAGATTTGAACCCCGGGACCCGAATATCACGTTGAAATCACTACTACTATCTCTGTAATAAAAAATACATGAAAATATTTAAATCAAACTGATTTTATTACGGTCAATTTCCAAACAGTAAATGTCGAGAAGCGTGTACAACTTAATAGTTAGCAGCAACTTAATAGTTTGTATTTTTTCACAACATTAGAGCCTTACAACAAACAGCTGATTCTATTATCAATCTCCAAACAGCCGATAGCGTTTAGTATGCAAGCGACATTCGCTTTCGTGGCCGGCACGAAGAAAGTGAAAACTTCACACGCATAACGGAACCGGCCGATTTGCGGTTATTATTTAAAAAGCTTACATGTCATTCGAAAGTCCGTTCAAAATTCGCGGTTGTCAAGGTCGTTATGTGCTGCATCGCATTTACACATGCGATGAATAAAAAAGTAAGTTCAAAACCTTAAAAAAGTATTTATTCATTTTTTATTAATTAAAAATTATACTAAAAGACAAAAAGAAGACTTTTTTTTAGAAATTGACAATAGTTACTTAATTTTTTCGTACAACAATTAAATAAACAATAAATTCCCACCGGTTTAAAAATGTAATTTCTGATATCTATTATTGTCAAATAAATGGAACATTACAAAATAATCAACATAAACAATCTATAAATACGATTGCAGTCTCTACCAGTGTTTTTCAATCTTTTTCGTAACATCCTTCTAAGTTCTTACCCCGTACTTATTTAAAATATTTCACAAACCCCTTTTTGCTGTTATCAACCTGTACGAATTTTTTTAAAATATGAAAACTGTAGAACATTTAATGTATATTCATAATTAGGTGTTTTATTGTTATTAAGTTTTATACATACGCTATGACATTGTTATGTTTATATAATTATGCCTATAGTGTTCATAAAGGGTATTTTATTCTACGTAATCAAATACTTAAACCGATATATTTAAATAAAAAATACCTTTAAATATCGTTTGCTTGCTCAAAATATATTTTAAAACTGAATATTGTTCTTTTCTCGCAACCCTCCTTTACCACTCGAGCCCTCAAAAACTTGCACCCTACACTTTGCAAATAACTGCTATATATTTCGAAAAATATAATAACAAATAAGATTTCCTAACTTAATATTTTGTCGGCATTGAAAAAGTGTGTCTATTGTCACTGTTAGCGCTGCAGCGCGATCAAGGTTTCTAACCGTTTAACAATCAATGCCACTTGTGAAATGTACTCACAGACCGTTTTACTTTTGTACTGTCTTAAACAAATAATTGAGTTAGAAGGCTTTTCACAATATTTGTAGAAGTGGTGGCGGGTGACATTTATTTATTTATAATGTTACTTCAAATAATACGGTGGAACCAAGTACTTTAATTAAAATAATATACAGTTATACTTCACGCTTACAAATTCAAGCATACTAAGAATATTTCCTTCCACTCATCCGCAAACAAATCACACTCAGGGTAAGTCTCCAGGAGAGCGTTTAGAGCGGAGAGAATACAGGGAATTGGCAAGTTGGCTCGCGCTTGGGTCCAGCAAGGCGCACTGCTAAATGTAGGTCTTCTCTAACCTTTGCTACTCTGACGGGACCTGAGTCAGGCTGAGACATCTGAGTCCAGTTACAACCAGCATAGGACATTTTTTTAATATCTCTTAACGGCTAGCACTATTGCCATAATTATAAAACAGATTTCTAATGTTTTCAATATTGAGATTCTTTACTGTTAACTACATAAGTATTTTAATTCAACTGATTCTGTAACGTTTATCCTTCGACGAATTTGTATGCAGAGACATGAATTTCAGGCTTACATAATAGCTTGACCACGCAATACTCCGAAACATGTGCCATAAGACATGTACGACAAAAGTCGAGGCAAAATAATTTAATGGCTTGATTAAAATCCTTTCATTCCCGTCACGTGTGGACTGTCGCGCTTGCCAAACAAACGCCAATTGTTTCAGTGTGGCAACACTCGCTACCAATGGCGGCAAAACCAAATCAAGATGGCAGATATGACCTACACAGCTGTCACCTTATTTATGTGACGGAAATAAGTTTGCGAAATACGTAGTTTAATTTTGTTGTATACATTATGAACATGGCTCACGTAAACAAGTGTGATTAGAATTTAAGAAGTTAAATTTATCTTTATATTCTTTAAAAGGATTTATTTAAAGTATATTTTTATTTGTACGTTTTAAAATGACGCTGTAGTTCTTCTAAATACCGCTTTAATTAACAAATACATCTTGATTATTACCATATCCTACCGAGCAGTTTAGTTGTTGATGAGCATCTTTAAAAAAATACCTAGGTAGTGTTAAAACGTGTAATAAATAAGGAATATATTATATTTGAATACTTAGCAGATAATAAGTTTAAACATTTGTATACCTTAAGAGCAAGCCATTTTCAATAATTTCAATAAAAAAACCTTTTACTTTCCTTTCCTTAATATACATTTCATGTAGCTATGCTAAAAAACCTGGTGTCCTTCCAGAAGTGCTAAATAAAAAATTCAAAAATAACTATACTATTTATATTGCTACTATATAATAAAAAATGACAGTTATATACGCACACATGTAGTATGTAGTTATGTATGTTCAAACGCCATAAGGTTAGTTTTTTTATTATTTTTTCTCGTAATTTACCATTTTTTTCTAATAAGAATTTTATCCTGACAGTAACAAATGCTATAAAAAAAGAATTGGCGGAATCAGTTCAGCCGTTCACGCGTGATGCTATGACCAAGGGAAATATATATTATTTTTTATAAATTTTATTTACTACTCATACGAATAAAATTCTCAATACTTGTGCCTTACTTGACAGAATTTTTATTGTAACCGGAAATATTTTGTAAGAAGGTTGTGACGCATCAATACATTGTTACGCAGTTACGCACTGGTCATCAATCAGAACAAAGGGGCAGTCATGGTGTTGCCAGGGTATAATCAAATTACCACGGTATTGCAGACTTGGTTGGACTAGATCTTGCGTCATGCCTTCCTGGTAGACATGTGATTATTTGTCACGCTTGACGAGCTTGGTGCAATACCATTATTTGGGTTTGATAATGAGTGGTTGACTAAAAGATAAATTCACTCCATTAATTCAAAAGCGTTTGAAGGCCTCTGCTGGCCATCGAGCATCTCTAATTCCCAATCTAATCTAATCGGTCTTGTGCCTTCTGAATCCATCGATTTCCCACTGAACTGAATGGTTAGGCAGACGGAAACTTTTTTTTTTAATAGCAAACGAGTATGCAGTCCATCTGATGGTAAGTGGCTACTGCTGCCCATGGACATCTGTAAGCAACCTCATATAGAATAGCGGTTCTATCTGAAGTCTATCACAGATGCGTTGCTGCTCCCGAGGACTAAGATGGTCACCTCTTATATAAGTGAGCCGGCAACCACATATTCCACCGAAACGCAAGAACTGATGGAAAGTACACCGAAAGTAGTCACCGTCGTTAATAGACACTTCCAACACCAAAGGAGTCGCCAATGCAACGCCGACTTTGAAGAGCTCTTTTTGCAAATCCAGAAGTAGCGTATCCGCGGATACAGTTACGGATTTCATCTTTTACTAGGCCTAGGGCGATATGTAGAGCGATATATGGAGGGCGATAAGTAGATGAGCGTGAATATAAAGATCTTTTGAGGCATTCGTTTTTATTAATTCTTTAGTCCGTAACTTAGGTACGGACTAATTAATTATGTACGCATTATTAATGTACGCAATATAAGATATGCGATTTTAAGACGTATAACAAGTTAATATAATGTGGTAAAATGCTTCATATTCGTTTAAAATGCACCCAAAAGTAACGGATACAAGTTAATAAAGATTATTTCCCGCGGATATCTGGCACATCACTAGTTATGATAAGACAGAAATAGAAATCAGGGTATAAGAAATATTTAGTTAAACAGTCGCTTGTCTAAAATAATCTTTTAATTTAATAATTGTCGTGGGAAAGTGTTCCTTGACAATCATGTTCTCACGTATTTGAACCATACTTTTTCTCGTTTGCTGGTAATGCAAGATGCACATCAAAACTACACGCGATATTATTTTCTTTTACATATCGCACGGTGAGAATAAGAGAGACTTAATGCGAATTAGCCTTATGTGGAAATAAAAACCTTTTATCAGATTGACGTAGCAAACGACCATGCAGTCCACCTGACGGTATGTAGTCACTGCCACATGGGAGTCTGCAGAAAATCACACTAATATTATCACATCACACTAGTATTATAAAGGCGAAAGTTTGTGAGTGTGTATGTTTGTTACTTCTTCACGTCTGAACGGCTGGAGCGATTTTGATAAAATTTGGTATGGAGTTAGCTGACACCCTAGATTAACCCATTGGCTACGTTTTACTACTGGAAAATATCTAATTCTTAAGGGAAATCGATGAAAATGAATTCGCGGATAATGTATGGGGAACTTTGAGCATAACTTTTAAAGTAAAAATGGGAATAGTTGTTTTTTTACTGTTAATGCACAATTTATTTTCCCTTAAAATCGTCGGTAATACCGCGGGGCACAGCTAGTTTCAAATAAAACAGAAGTTTTATCTGCAGTCAATCACAGGTGCGTTGCAACTCCCGAGGATTAAGGTGATCGTCTTATACAAAAGTAAACCAAACCGCCGAAACGCAAAAACTGCTTTACGCTAGAAATAGGTGTGGCGGTGGTACTTCACCGTTCAAATCATAATCGTTCTAACACCTTGAAAAAGATGCTCAATAATATATTCTGTAAGCGACATATTATTAAATAGACTCTAATTAGATTATCTTCCACGTCGTTATGATATAAAAATATAATAAGTCTCACACAGACGAAGTAGTGTAAGAAGTTCATCACTTTCAACTTTTAAATAAGCCCTTTGTTTGATCAATATTGTATCAAATAACCCATTATTTTTCCAACTTTCTCAATACAATTCCGATGGGAACGAAGGAAGTTGCATCATATAATAGTAGTGTGAGAAAAATACTCAAGTCATAAATACGTATAACAATACTAGATCTGCCAATGTTTTGACAGTCATATCAAGGCTGATAGATATCCCATCTTCTTGCTAAGAAATATTGGTTTGGTCATGACTTGAAATGAACTTGTAGTAGAAGCAACTAGAAATACGAAATTTTCCAGCCACCCAGGGTTCACTGGTAGAGAATGCCATAAGGCATTAAGTTTATTTTTAAGAGGTGCAATGTAAAACGGTGGTAGAACATTTTGTGGTTCGAATCCGGAAGCATCTCCGCCACGCCTATTTTTACCTAATAAGAACAGTGCCTTATAATAGCATCCGAGGCGTTCCACTTTCAACTTAATCCTCAGGGGTAGCAATAAGACAGATAGGTAAGACTCGTATCTCATATGGAGTTGATTAATGATGTCCATGGGCGGTACTGGATATTTACCATCAGGTGGACTGCATGCCCGTTAGCTTCTTTTCTTCTTCTCCTTCCATGTTATAAAACAAGCAACAAATTTGCTTACAGCCCACTGGATGCGAAGCGATCGCTACTTCTTTCCAAAGCAGAATATAGCGTCATCAACACATTATTGTTCCAACGCTGAAGAGTCGTCTCTTATAATGAGAGAGTTTTTGGTCATCCACTGCTCTGGCCAAGAGCGAATTGTTGGACTTCTCTCTCGAGTTATTTATAGAACTCCTGAGAGTTTTACAAAAAGGTTTAGGTTTCCTCACGATATTTCCGTCACCGTTAAGAAGTTCACCGTTAAGAAGTGATCATTTAATTTGTAATACGCGAATAATTTTAGAAGAATCAGTGGTACGTTTAGGTTTCGAACCTATAACTCCTTCATAGAACGTATAGCTTTACAGGTTTTTTTTTTTCAGTAGGAAATGTTCACAAATTAGCCTAGACAATGAATGTATGTCTTTTTGCAATGCAATAGTGTATAGACATGCATTAGAAGATGGTCACGTCACGTCAGTCACGTCAAATTCTTCACACAATGCGAGTCAATGACATTTTTACATTTCGCAAAACTCATGGATAGTTCATGACTTGTTGCCAGTATTTTTGACTTGTAAACAAGCCTTTCTACATTGCAAGTGTCATGTTAGAATAAATTAGACTGTGATTCGTGGCGTTAAGTAATTTTACATTTGACCAGGTTAATGATGTCACCAGGAACAGAAAACAGTAGAAACCGCAAAGCTGGCTAGAATTTCAGTTGATAAGATACTTGCTTTGTATAAAGCTAGGGAATTATCATGCAGTTTATCAATATTATATTCTGTACAATGGCAGATTTGCCAGAAGGCTGAATAGGGATGCTAGGGCGGCAGATTTTAGAGGCAAATAGAATGCCATCTTGTATTAGAATAAGCCCAGTGACACGTGAGCGGATCAGAGGGCTCCATGACCCGCGTGGCGGAGCGGTCACTACACCGATCTGACAAGCAGCGGGTCCCAGGTTCGGTCCCCGGCCAGACACAAATGTGAATGATGAGTTTAAATTTCTGTTCTGGGTCTGGGTGTTTGTGTATTCGTTTTTGTATGTACATGACACCCACGACACAGGAGAAAATTCTACTGTGGGGCTATGAGCGTAGAAAGCGTTTATGTTTATGACCGGGTGACACAACACGAGTTAGGTGGAACTTTTATTTCGCTGATTCCAATTTCTATATGGGTGGTAACTAATTCAATTTCAGCCGCCACTGAATAAGCTCGCCTACTGACGGCAAATATGTAAATCCACCACCGCTTTTATGTGAATTCTATTTACAATTGGTAACAAAAGAGGTTACCCATGAGCTTCGATCAATATTTGATGGAAGCCCATGAAAGGCTCAAAATTTCAGCAAATTGAGTAAATATGAGCTTGAAACTACTCCTAAAAACATAGTCTAGTAAATTTTAGTGACTATTATGTCCTGGGGACAAAGCTACGTTACATCACGTTAATAACTGCAATTTTTAAGAAATTCCTCAAAATGCGATATTTCAACAAATGAATTTTTTTCACTATGTCCGATTAATTTGTTGCTATGCATGCTTCATCTACATAATATGTTAAAAATACACACTCATAAAAATACTTTTATGTAAATATTTGCACGCGATCGGAAATATACGCAAGAATTATACGAAATTGATTATCACAAATCAATTTTGTTATAAATATTTCATCACAATAAGACGGAAAGACTTCTATTTATCTCAATATCTTGGTAGAGACATTCAAGAACGACAATTTCACGATTATCGGCGTGACAATCGACCTACTAGTTCTACAAAATAACGATTATCTCTTACGTAATTTTACATAATAAGTAGCCCGCGGAAAATAAAGTTGTAACCGCGCATCATTTGCTAACTGTGAACAAAATTTAACAGAAATCAAAATTTTTACGAGCAGAGTTGCCATATTTTAAAATTTTAAAACTGTTATTAGATTAGAATGTAGACTAAAAATTATATTACTTTTATTGCTATTCAATTTGGTATAGTTACTTACGATTCGATTTTCGTAAACATTTCATTAAATTTATGTTTTAATAAATAAATGGCTAGTTTGTTTTAACAATCTCTTGCAGGTCAAACTCATCTAAAAATCTTTAAATAAACTAAGTAAATTCAAGCAAAATCAGATAGACGGCAGGCAATAAGTTTAAGGATTGTAAATAAGTTTGCAAAAGTATAAGTTTTTCTAGACCGTACTGTACGTATCTTTGTTTATATAATCAAACACTTTTCTATATTAAAACAGAAAAGTGGCTATTGATACGAAAAATATATAACCAATGTTTTACGTATAGGTAGCGTATTCAGCCTTTACTTTTTTATTTATACATTTTTCGCTACCTTTATGTAACTAATAACTGTTGAAAGTCATAAAATATATTTTGATTGGCGTGTGAAGTAATGCTAATGGAGTTTCACTGTGTTAAAATTTACACTGGGTTAATCTGCGATAAAATGTTCAATTCCATATGCGAAATATTTCATTAACGAAATGAAAGCCTTATTTAAAGAATTAGAAATGTTAAACTAAAAGAGAAATTTAAATTAGGCATCATTGTCACATTACTTTTAGTGAAATTATTTTAATGGTGTTTTAAAATTTTATTTTTAATTGATTACATATGCAGTGGCCATCAATTGGCATACTTATAATAACGGCCCTACTTATATAAGAAATGATATCTACGATATTCAATCATTTTATATTCAATACTTTAAATAACTGTATGAAATACGTCGCCAGTTATTTATTATTGTTTTTTTATTATTATTTACCAATTATGTGGTCTTAATATGGTCATTTCTTTGTTCCAGATAATATGGTGCGGGCTAGCTATTCTAGTAGTGCTATGGGACAGCGTCAATGGCCACGGAAGACTCATTGAGCCACCATCCCGAGCCTCCGCCTGGCGGTTTGGATTCGACACTCCACACAACTACAACGATCATGAGCTATACTGCGGCGGCTTCGCTAGACAATGGAACAGGAACAAAGGGAAGTGTGGCGTCTGCGGTGACGCTTGGGACGCCGCGCCACCCAGACCACATGAATACGGGGGACGGTTCTATAAAGGCGTTATAGTCCGAAAATATGCTCCACGTGACGTCATTCTCATAAAAGTAGAACTCACTGCCTCTCATAATGGATTCTTCGAATTCAGGGTCTGCGAAGACCACAAAGACACCACGCAAGACTGCTTAGATAAAAACGTGCTTCAATTTGGCAGCAGAAATGAGAGCAAATTCTACCCCAAGGAGGGGAACAAAATTTACGAGATGAAGTACTGGTTGCCAGAAGGACTGGAGTGTTCCCATTGCGTTCTTCAATGGAGATACGTAGCTGGGAATAACTGGGGGGATTGTCCGGATGGCACCGGAGCGGTGGGCTGCGGGCCTCAAGAGGAATTTCGTGCGTGCGCGGATATTGAGATCAGCGACAAGTTCACTACGACTACAAGGCGACCGAGGCCTCCATACGTGCCTCCGAGCAGGAAACCAGTACTGCCAGAACCAGAAGAAACCTCAGGAAGCGCATGGTACGGCGTGCTCATTGCCATCGTCACACTGTTCGTGGCCGTCTCTGTACTCGCGGGCATCTACCTGTACTACTACAGAGGAGGCATGAAGATAAAGAATCTCTTGAAGTCCAAGAAGACGCCCCCCGCGCCTGTACCCCCGCCAAGGCAAAAGAGAACTTCACTTTCCCGAGAGTCCCCTCCGGAAATATCCTCACCGAAGCCCATCACAGAATCCGGCTTCGAAACCGTAGACCTAAGAGCCAAATGATACTCCCAACGAATTTGAAAACAACACTGCCTTTTAGTTATAAGAATGAAAGCTTGTTCATTGTTTGCGTGATTGGATATGATTGATACGACTTGGGGATGTATCTCTGAATCTCAAAAGATAACGTAAATGAAGAAAATGGAGAATAATTTATTGGTCTTATTGACTATGATTCGGAAACACTCCCCTGTGTAAATTTATTTCGATCTGAAATGAGTGTATAATTTAAGTTAGATTTAATTCGAATCTTTGTAAATTATATTTATGTTTTAAATTAAACGCTTAAATGTTGCCTTGTATTATTTCACTTCCTGGTAAAATTGGTCAGATTAATAAATACAATTTTCATATTGATATCTACAACAAACTAATTAACGAATTTATGAGAGAAACAACATCGAATAATTAAATTCGGAATTTGCCAAGCAAAAAGCAAGATAAATACAACAATAATTAATCAATCAATAAACTTTTAATAGTAAAAGTTTAAATCCACTGGAATTCATCCAATAGAGATAATTTCAGTGTGTTTTTCTATGTATGGTCAATGTATAGGATTATATTATTTAAGTCTCGAGCTTACTAGTTATTTGGATGCCGATAAGCAATAATATGTCAACCCTCAAAAACTTCTTAGAGGTTTTGACTTGACCCAATAAGCGTCACGAACTTTACATTATAAAAAAGAGTTTCAAGTCATTTAAATCGTATAAATACGCAGATATAATCTGGTGTTTTTCCAAAAAATTATATTATTTTTTTGTTCTTTATAGTACACCAATAGAGTATCAATCTAATATTTTTTTTAATTATACATATATAATAACAGGTAAGG